>JANSVA010271246.1:0-25580 GCA_025504915.1 Erythroxylum reticulatum
AATGTGAGTAAACAGAAATTAACTTCCTTTAGGTTGGCTCCCAAGCAGCGTCTTTGTTTATTATTTTTGTCTTGACTCCATGTTGCTCGCATCAAGTGACGCCATTTGCATCTTCCAGCATCAACACTTCCAAATCATCTGTTTGGAACCCTTCATAATATAACTTTAAGCGATGATCATTCACTTTGAATGTCTTATCAGTTTTTAAACTTCATATCTCTATTGAATCAAAAGGAAAGACAAGAGTAATAATAAATAGACCAACCCAAAGGGAACACAACTTACCTGGAAATAATTTGAGCTTAGAGTGATATAGTAGTACTTTCCACCCATCGAGAAGTTTTTCTTTGAAATCATCTTATCACGAAAAACCTTCTTCTTCTCCTTATATATCATTGCATTCTGATAGGAGTCATTCCTCATCTCCTCCAACTCTTATAGCTAAAACTTCCTATTCACACTCACATCATTCAAATTCATGTTGCATCTCTTTGTAGCCTAATATGCCTTATATTACGATTCCACTATGATGTGACATGGCTTCCCAAACACTAATCTATATGGAGACATCCCAATTGGTGTTTTATAAGTCACCTTGTAGGCCCATAATGTGTCGTCTAGTCTTACGCTCCAATCTTTTCTATTATGCTGCACTATTTTCTCCAAGATTGTCTTGATTTCTCAGTTCAACATTTCAGTTTGTCTTTCAATTTTAGGGGTGGTAAGTGATGGAAACCTTATGCATGATATGATATTTTCTTAACATTGTTTCCATCACCCTGTTGCAAAAATGGGTTCCTCTGTCGCTAATGATTGTTTTTAGTATCCCGAACCTGGAAAGAATGTTAGTTTTAACAAAAATTGCAGCAACCTTAGCATTGTTCTAGTGGCCTTGGCTTCCTCCCATTCAGAAACATAATCAACTACAAGAAATATATAATTAAAACCAAAAGACAAAGGAAAAGGTTTTATAAAGTCAATACCCAAACGTCAAGCTGAAGATGTATGCATCCTTGAAAAAAAAACCGCTATCCAGAACTTTCTTTACTGTAAAGTTCCCTCCACACACATATGAATTGCAAAAGGCTAAGATCGAGGGTGTTTCACTTTCAGGTACACACCCCCTAATGATTTGATCTACATAATGCCTTCAAAGATACAAGTCATCCCAAATGTAGTACTTCACTTCATTCCACAGCTTGTCCCTCTAAGCTGTTGACAAGACAATACGTAATTTGTTAGTAACTAAGAAATTCACAATGTCTGCATACCATGGTGGTGTCACATTGGTAGAAAATAATTGTTTATTTAAAAATGTTTTCTGAAAAGGATTTATATTTCTTATTTGATCAAACAACTAAAATGGTTGGCCACTACATTTTCTACCCCCTTCTTTTCTCTTATCTCTAAGTCAAATTCTTAAAGGAGAAGAATCTATATAATTAGCCTCGGTTTTGCTTCTTTCTTTATGAGTAGGTATGTAAAGCTGCATGTTCAGAATCAACAATCACTTTAACACCAAATAAATATGATCAAAATTTTTCTAAAGAAAAAACCATAGATAAATGTTCCTTTTCAATTGTCAAATAATGCAATTGGGCTAGATTAAGGGTCTTTAAAGTATAATAGATGGCATGCAAAGTAGCTTGCATTATAGTTGATCTCGAAGGGGAGGTTGCAATATTTCGGTTGAATCATCGGCTGGGATGTCAAAAGCTCCTTAAGTTTGTTTAATGATTCCTTACAATTATCACTGAATTCAAAGGAGAAATTTTGTTGTAAGAGCTTGCATAATGGTGTGGCTTTCTTTGAAAAGTCCTTATTGAATCTTTGATAAAAACCTACCCAAGAAAAGAATGCACTTCCCGCACAGTTGGAAATAAGATTAAACTTAGGTTTATCTATCTCAATACCCCTAGAAAATATAACATGCCTAATATATGCTTAATTGATTATGAATTTATTTTATAACCGTTATTGATTATTGCTATGAAAATGCTTAAGATACTCATTTTGACTCATATGTGGTTTTAGGCACAATTCGGAAGCGAAACAGCCAAAGAGAGTTGAAAGTACTATATTTGAGCCATTTTCTAAAGATTCACACTCCCTTGTCTTCATGAGGCAAAAAGAAGAAGATTCAAAGAAAGAGAAGAAAAGAAAATGCCAAGAAAGATGAGATATATGATGAAAACATCAAAGGAGGAATGAAACAAATGTAGCTTACGACCATACATGGAGTGCATGGGCGTGAGACACTTCTCATGCCCATGCAACACTTCTTACAACCATAAGAAGTGGTGTTATCACCATGACACATCATGCACACATGTGAGGCTATGCCAGTTGTCCTATTTAACCCTACATTTTAATAAATAGAGAGAACATATGGCAGTTGAAGGGTAAAGTTTTTAGTGTTTTCAGCTAGGAGAGGAGTAGAGCTTCAAGAGAGAATGAAGAGGGCAACATAAGCTTTCAATTGTGAGAGACCCATCGAGGGGTAGCTTCTCGACATCTGTTCGTAGGTGACATCGACGTCGATGACCCAGTTGAGCATTCCTTCCTTATATTTGTTGTTTCTTTCTCTTCTTATGTATTGATTGTGTTATCCTATGTACATGTACTTAGGTTTTGTGTATGAATGATCATATTATCGTATAGTTTGATTGTTTGTGTATGAACCCATAGCTAGAATTTTAATATAATTTGTAATTATTATATTTGAGATTCTTTTGTAGCAACTAATGGTCTGTAATCATTAGGGATAACATAACTTAGGTTGAATGAGGACTGGAGAGTATGCAGTTGTTGCTTAGATTAATCGATTTTCCTAATTCATAATGCGACTACCTAACTGATTCTAGAGAACGTATCCTAGATTATTTGGAAGTTAGGTTTAATTAATGATCATATCTTAATTAAATACAACCTAAGGGAGAACTCAGGTTAATAGAGCTTATCATTAACCTACGATTAATAGTTCAAGTAGAGGTAAAAGAGCAACAATTCAATGAAATATGTTTAATTAAGGTATAGGCCAAGATTGAACCAAACAACTGGACTACTAAAGAATTCACCATTTCTTCATTTTTGCATGTTTTCTTTAATTTTCTTTTGTTTATTAGTTTTGTCTTATTTTCTTATTTTAAACCAAACCAAAACCCCCGAAAACATTAACTCTGATTAATTTCATTTCAGAAGCTAACCGAACGCTCTTTATGGGATCGACTTAGACTCACCACTACTATTGTAGTAGTTCTAGTTTATTTTGTATAGCGTTATAATGCATTGTTGTCAAATGTTGGTGTCGTTGCTAGGGAGTGTGACGCTTTAGTTTTTGTTTTTAATTTTAATTGGTGTTTTGTACATATTTTTTATAATTATTTTTTCAATTATTTCATGATCTTTTCACTTTTTTTAAGACTTTATAAAAAAAATTAAAAATTGATGGACAAAAGTAATTTTTTTAATAACTCATATTCCTAATCTTTTAACCAAATTTGGCGTGATCATACTAACTTTAGTTATAGATGGGATAACTAGCAAAATTACTTTCATGATAGTTTGCAAGATGTACAACAATTCTCTATAGACCAGAAGCTTCTTATCATAACTCAAGTACATCTCTGGAAGAATTGATTAATATTATGAATGCTAATACTTTACAATTTCAATAGGGTGTACAACAGTTTCAACAGGGTGTCCAGTAATTTCAAATAGGTGTATAGCAGTTTCATTAGGGAGTACAACAATTCCAACAAGAGGAAAGGTAATTTTGTTCTAACTTCCAAGAATGTGAGAGCTTACAAAACTCAGGTACATCCTTGGAAGAATTAGTTAATAATGTCACTGCTAACTCTTCGCAATTTCAATAGGATATGAAATCGTTCTAGAGAGATGCAATGTCTAAGTGGGAAGATAACAATCACCTAGAACTATAAAATGAAGAGGAGCATCCATCCTAACTCAAGGTTTACCCAAGGGATGTTAGTGCAGAGATCTTTCAAGGTGAAAAGGATCTTGAGAATTTTGAGAGAACTACTCAAGGAATTGCTTGTGTCAAAAAAGTGGAGAAGGACTTGAAGCAGAAAAGGATAAATCTTCTAGCCCAGAGGAAAATGTTGAGTTCCAATTTATTATTAAGATTAACTCTTTACCTTTACCTAGCAGGTTAGAGATATTGAATAAGGAAGAAAAAGGTGAAAAGACATTCGAGATATTCCAAGAGTGCAGGGAATCAGTAAATATTAAAAGTTGAAGGATAAGGATGTTGGACTCCGTTTCTAGAGCCCATCTATCCAAAATATCATAAAACATGAGTGTATTTCCCTCATTTCGCATTGACTTGTTCTAATGTCTGTTCATTCATACTAGTTTCTTCACACATTTCAATTTATTTGAAATCTTAATTTCTTGTATTGGTATCTCATTCATCATATCCAATTTGTATCTCTTATACTTAATGTCACCTCAAATTCAAGAATCCAATCACATATTTGGATACTTTACATCAACAAAATGCATATACCCCCAGTGATATGTGTTTAATTATTGATATATTTAATTATTTATACTTAGTGATTAATAACGCAAAAATGATTAAGATACTCACTTTAACATATTTGTGATTTTATGTCTAATTCAGAAGCAAAGAAATTAAAATGAGTCAAAAGCATTACATTTAGGCCATTTTTTGAAGATCAATGCTCACTTGTCCTCATGGAATGAGACAAATAAAATTAAAAGATAAGAAAAATGAAGACATGAAGAAAAGAACCAGTTGTTGGGAGCACAATGGTGAACCAAGGAGTAAAACGATAGCTTAGTAAGGAGTAGAAAATGTAAAATGACACATACATAAGCAAAATCACATAGCAGCTGAAGTAAGAAAATGACAACGTCAAAGAGGTACAACATAAATAAGCAGCCAAAACGCTAGCAAGAATTTGTTAAACGCATTTTGCGTCTAATGCTTGCGTTTAACGCTAGAGAGAGTTACGTTTCATGCATTTAACGTAGGCATTTTACTTAAAACGCATGAGAAGACACAACAACAGCTATAGCGTGACCTAACGGCATGAGGTTTTAAAAGAGGAACTAACATTAATTTGTCAAATAAATATACAGTGGAGAAAAGAGTGGAGGTGGCATTATAGGCGTGACCTAATGTAGAGGATTTCGTCTTGCGTGCATGATAGATATGTGTTTAAATGCAAACAAGGAGATTGTAGGCCTGGAGTGAACAGGAAGCGTCGACCATAAGCTTCTGCATTAAATCATCACATCAATGAATAGTGTGTGAGGCTACAGAGAAAAGAGAGGGTTGCTTGTGAAGGGGTCATGGGGGATGAAGCATTTTTTCCGGGAAAGATCCATGAAAGGCTGGACATTCCGATGCCATTTCGGAGGCAACAATGACACCGACGACCTGGGTTAAGTATTTTTTATTATTTTGTTGTTTCTTTTTCTTATTAGGAATTGATTGTGTTATCCTATGTTAATTGATTTAGGTTTTGTGTATGGATAATTGGATTTTTGTTCTTATTCAGTTATTTTGTGTATGAACCCTTGGGTATTGTGAGATGATGATTTTAATGCGTTCATTAAATTGTTAATTGCAAACCCATTGCTCGAATTTCGATATTATCCGTAATTGTTATGTTGAAATTCATGTGTAGCGACTAATGAATCATAATCATTAGGGATAACATGACATAGGTTAAATGGCGCATCGTATGTAGTTGTTGTCTTAATTAATTGATTTTTTTAATTCATAATGTTACTGCCTAATTAAATCTAGAGATCATATCTTAGGTTATTTGGTAGTTAGGTTTAATTAACGATCATATCTTCATTAAACAAAACCTAAGGGAAAACTCAGGTTAATTATTAACTGACGATTAATAGTTGCTAGGAGAGGTTAAAGAACAACAAATTAATGAAATATGCTTGATTAGGGTGTAGGTCGAGAGTGAACCAAAGAACCGAGTCCCAACTGAATTCCCCACTTTTATCATTTTTCGCATGTTTTCCTTAATTTTTTTATTAGTTAGTTTCATTTTATTTTCTTCTTTCAAAAATCCAAAATCTTTCGTTAAACCTAAACAACGGTTAATTTCATTTCATAAACTTTATACACACTCCTTGTGGGATCAACCTAGACTCATCACTACTATAGTAGTAGTCTAGTTATTTTTATTTTGACAAGTGTAACGACGCGGGATCAAATTTTGACGCCGTTGACGGGGAGTGTGGTGTTTTAGTTTTTTTAATGATTTAATTAGTGTTTTGTATATATTTGTTCGTAATTAAGTTCTTTTCTACTATTTTGTGATCTTTTCATTTTTTGTTTCATAATTGAAATTTTTTTTTTGATATGGACGGAAGTAATTTCTTTTATAACTCATATTCTCAATCATATAATAGTGTTTGGACTGATCAACCTAACTTTTGTTATGGATGGGATAATCATCAAAATTACTTCCATAATAGTTTGCAGGACGCAAAATAATTCTCATGTAGACCAGAAGATTCCTATTATGACTCCGATTCATCTCTAGAAGAGTTGAATAATATTTTTAAAGTTAATACTTTGCAAATGCAACAAAATAGTCTATAATTTTGAAGGATGGAGGGTAATTTCCAAGAAACACATGGTCTAATGCCCAAGATTCGGAGAGCCAATATGATTCAGTTGCATCTTTAGAAGAACTTGTTAATAATATTGATGTTAACAATTTGCAATTTCTACAGGATATGTAGCAATTACAACAGAATATGCAGCAACAGTTGCAAGAATTCCGAAAGGAGATAAAAGCAAGCCAAAAAAGCATGGAACACCAATTGGGTTAGATGGAAATAAGGCTTAATCACCTAGAATCGCAAAGCGAAGAGAAGTAGTCATATTAACCTGAGGTCTATCCAATGGACGCTTGTTCGAAAACTTTACAAAGTGATAAGGAGCTTGAGAATTTTGAGGTCAACCCTTAACGAATTGCTTGTGTCGAAGAAGTAGAGAAGGAGCTTGAAGTCAAAAAGGACACATATTTTAGCTTGGAGGTAAGTAATGAGTTCATGATTATTTTTGAAACTAACTCTTTACCTTTACGTAATAGATTGAAGGAGTTAAATGATGAGGAAAAAGGTGAAGAGACATTCGAAATATTTCCAAAGTGCATGGACTCAGTCGGGATTGAGAGTCTGAGGATAGGGAAGATGTCGAATACAGATGATGATCAATTCAGGCCCTATTCGGAACTACCTCACATAGGGGAGCCACATGTGACACTTGAGGATCACAATTTTATCACGTGAGGAGGAAGAAGGAGTCAAGCCAGTGACCCTAAACAAAGGCACTTCTTAGGAGGCAGCCCAAAGGAAGTAAAATTTCTTTTCCTTTACATTTTTGCATTACCTTTTGTATGCATGTGTGTTTTTGAATTTGTTTGTTTTACTTGTTTTTAAGTTTTCAATCAAAATAAGAGAAAGAATAAAACAATTGAAACAAACATTTTTCTCATTTTCTATTGCTTCTAGAATTATGTAATCATGATTAGAGTGTGAATTGACTAGAGAATTTGATAGCAACTTTAGCATGTACTTTTGCTCTTGTGATTGGTCAAAATGCATTATCTTTATAAGAGTTGTGACTAATGGTAGACAAAGCCGATGAGATTTTAAGCCTTATTTGACTGACACATCCATATCAGTTTCATTGCCTTTTGATAATGTGTGACCTTCATGACATGTACATCTCGATTTAGCGTTGAATTTCTATTCGATACCACATTTTTATCACATGCATAACATGGACATGATTAGTCATTCTTTATTTTTCATAAACTACATTAGCTAAATAACTTACCCTATTGACATGATTTTTCCCTTGATAAACCCCTTCGAGCTTTAGTCTTTCTTTTTGTATAAACCACATTTTATGCTTTTAAACTTAACCAAATGTCCTACCCAAGTCATAAAGTTAGTGGAACATTTGTGATTGTTGAGTTTGTGGATGTAAAAGATTTTAAGTGTGGGAGTGTACATATGTGAGGTTGATTATAATATTGGGATGTTATTTTATGTCTTATCATTGAAATTCCCATATTGATGTAGTTTATTTTAATTTTTATAAGGAAAAGAAAGAAAGAAAAGAGAAAAGCAAAAAAATGAAAAAAAAGAAAATGAAAAAGGAAGAATGAAAAAAAGTGTTTAAAATAGATGTATCAAGGAGGAATTGCATATTTGTTGAAAAGTTATTTATGGTTTATGCATTTTCCTAGAGTTGTAATGGATGTGTTATTTGAGTATATTGAATACAAGGTAGTGGTTGGCTTGGAAGGTTCCCTCTTGTGATTTCATTAGTATAAATTGTATGAGTGATTCTGTCGGATTGATCTATACTTCATGTGGTTTGTGTGTGAGAGCTGAATGAGATTGTGAAATATAAATGTTGCATTCGTCATAGCTGACAATGCCCAGTTTTTAATAAGTGTTGCTTTGTTTCACTAGCTTTGTTGACTTTTATGCTACTTGACCTAAATATATCTCACCTTACCTTTGCCTACATTACAACCTTGAAAAGTCCTTTAATTCATGATTTTGCATATAAATAGTGGTGGAGAAATGAAATAATATGCAAAGATGTGGATTGTCATGATCATGAATGGTGTTGAGTGTACCCGTGGATATATTTTACTTAAACACAATTTTCAAGTCTACCATTAGATTGCTCAATTTTTGAAAATGATAAATGTTAATTGATCATGAGTAAAAGCTTGGAATGTTGATTTCTTGCTATGATTTTTGAAAGTTATTCATCTTTGTTTATAATTATATATTCTTTGAAATCTGGGAAATGAGCCAATGTTTTGGGGTCAGTAAGATTAATTTTGATGTTTTGCCCGAGGACGATCAAAAGCTAATTGAGGGGGAAATTGATATGTATTTAATTATTGATGCATTTAATTATTTATACTTAGCGATTAATGACACAAAAATGCTTAAGATATTCACTTTAACACATTTGTGATTTTAGGCATAAGTCGGAAGCAAAGAAATTAAAGATAGTCGAAAGCACTGTATTTTGGTCATTTTTCGAAGATCAATACTCACTTGTCTTCATGGAGCGAGACAAAGAAAATTAAAAGATAAGAAAAATGAAGACATGAAGAAAAGAATCAGAAGTTGGGAGCATAATGGTGAAGCAAGGAGTAAAAAGACAGCTCAGCAAGGAGTAGAAAATGTAAAACGACACACACATAAGCAAAATCACGCAGTAGCTAAAGTAAGAAAACGACAACGTCCAAGAGGCACAACATAAATAAGCAACCAAAACACTGGCAGGAAAGTGTTAAACGCATGTTGCATCTAATGCTTGTGGTTAACGCTGGAGAGAGTTGCGTTTCATGCATTTAATGCAGGTGTTTTACTCAAAACACATGAGAAGACACAGCAAGAGCAGTAGCGTGACCCAGCGAAATGAGGTTTTAAAAGAGGAACAAACATTAATTTGTCAAATCAATATACAGTGGAGAAAAGAGTGGAGGTGTCATTGTGGGCATGCCACAGCGTAGAGGAGTTCGTCTTGCGTGCGTGATAGGTCTACATTTAATGTAGTTTTTTGCATTAAACGCAAACAAGGAGTATGTAGGGCTGGAGTGAATAGGAAGCGTAGACGATAAACTTCAGCATTAAATCATCACATCAATGAATAGTGCGTAAGGCTACAGAAAAAAAGAGAGGGCTACCAGTGAAGGGGTCATGGTGGCTGAAGCATTTTTTTCGAGAAAGACTCATGAAAGGCTAGATGTCTTGACATCAGTTCAGAGGCAACACTGATGCTGACGACCCGGGTTAAGTATTTTTTTATTATTTTGTTGTTTCTTTCTCTCATTAGGAATTGATTGTGTTATCCTATGTTAATTGATTTGGGTTTTGTGTATGGATAATTATATTTTCATTATTACTCGGTTATTTGTGTATGAACCCTTAGATATTGTAAGATGATGATTTTAATGCATTCATTGAAATGTTAATTGCAAACTCATTGCTATAATTTTGATATAATCCGTAATTGTTATGTTGAAATTCATATGTAGTGACTAATGATTCGTAATCGTTAGGGATAACATGACATAGGTTAAATGACACATCGTATGTAGTTGTTGCCTTGGTTAATCAGTTTTCCTAATTCGTAATGCTACTGCCTAATTAAATCTAGAGATCATATCCTATGTTACTCGGTGGCTAGGTTTAATTAACGATTGTATCTTGATTAAATAAAACCTAAGGGAAAATCGGGTTAATTATTAACCCACAATTAATAGTTGCTAGGAGAGGTTAAAAAATAACAAATTAATGAAATAGGCTTGATTAGGGTGTAGGTCGAGATTGAACTAAAGAACCGAGTCTCAACTGAATTCCCCACTTTTATCATTTTTTGTTTTCTTTAATTTGTTTTTATTAGTTAGTTTCCTTTTATTTTCTTCTTTAAAAAATCTAAAATCCCCTCGTTAAACCTAAACACCGGTTAATTTCATTTCATAAACTTTACACACACTCTCTGTGGGATCGACCTAGACTCATCATTGCTATAGTAGTAGTCTAGTTATTGTTATTTTGAGAAGGTTAACGATGCGTCGTCACCCAGTAACATATTCTACATCTTATACTCGAGTCTCCATTATGATTAGGACTCTAATATCATTTTTGATTTATTCCTTCATTGACCATTCTTAAGAATAAACTATCTAGTCTGCTTAATCTAATTCAATGAAATTCTTCTTCGTAAGAAGATTTCTTATTTCTATGTCATATTCCTATTGTCATTTATTTCATCTCTCATATGTATATTCTCAATCACTTCAAAATTATAAATGTATGAACATCATGTAATTCTGATCTTAATCTCACTAATAAATTCTTAAGGTGGATCGTAACTCTTGTCATATTAATCAAATAACCACTTCGATTCTGACTTCATCTTTTTAAGATCGTAACAATTTCTATTTTCATTACATTCTACTTGTACACTTTAATCTCATCATTTCTACTTATATCCCTATTTTCCTCAAACAATCCATGACAATATATTCACATCTATATCACATTCAAGGGTATACCTTCACAGTACAATATTGATGTCACGTTCAATAATACATCCTCCAATACAATTGCATTGAGTCATTATTTATCATATCTAAATATGTACTATTTCCCATTTCTAAGTATCCACAAACTTTCATTTTCTCACATTCTAACAGATCATCATTCTCTTCAATATTTCTATTTGCTCAAACTCTTAATAATTACTCATGCGTGAGACTCATACATATGCAACTCAGACTAAAGATCACTTACTACTGTTTGCTATAACATGACAAAAATATTTTAAAAAATGCCCATGTAAGATACTAAACCTGAAGCTGCTCTAATACCATGTGCAATCGTAAGAGCACTTGGTACGATCGCGAGAGTGCCTGGTGTGATCTCAACTGACGTTGTCCCGCATATACATCCTATGCGATATCACTAACTTCTAGTGATCATAACTTTCAACTCCGATGTTCAAAAATTTCATATCATATATTGTCGCATAGATAGAAAGATAAGCTACAACTTTCATGAAGAAACTTTGTCTAATTCAGCCTAGATCAATTCAATTTTTCCTTTGAAGTCTAAACACAAATTTTTCCTTAGAAAAACCTAAAATTTGCAATGTACAAACCTGAAATGTAATGAGCACAACCATTCAACTTCCAACTTTACTTCATTAAACTCTCTAATCTCTACTCATCACTTACGACTAATTCTCATCATTCACAAAAATCCTATCTTTCTTTTCCATAACATCTCACTTATATATATATATATATATCAACAATTTATGTTCAAAATTCATCATCTCAAGTTGATAACTTTTTAAGTATACCTAATTTTAACTCAACATCATCCATAAACAATTCATATTTTATTAACATCAAAAGATAAGCATTTTACAAAGCTTTAATGGGCATTTCAAGCCATATTACATCAATCTTCCAAAATGCAAAAGATACTTGATCAAATAATACTTGAAATGGGACTAAAGCCTTGTGTTCTCATAAACTAACATAAAACACAAAAAGATGCAACTTTGGAGTGATGCCTCGACTCTTGATCATCCGATCTCTTTCTTATCACCTGAAGATGGGAAGGAATGGTGGTGAGCTTGAAAACTTGTGGTTAATAAGTTTGTAATGAGAAACAAGCAAAAACCCTGGACATATTTATTTCCATTGTAAAATTCACATTGAAATCCATGTAACACATATTTCCCAAATTCACAAATTATCAAGCAATTCATAAACATCATGAATCATGAATTCATCAAACTTGTCAAAAATCATAAACACATAATCACATTATAATGGCATGGGAGGTCCATAAATAAAACAAACTAACACATTCCCATATAATGGTCCTGTAGTCGTGAATAGAATGAACTAATACATTCCCATATAGTGGTTTTATGTAGTCGTAAACATGAGGGAGTCCTTGAAGAAGCTCCATACCACTAGCGGGCAGGCAAGAGAAGTTTTTAGTCGAATTGCACTTGACATACAGAATGGACCAATCCAAACCCACATAACATGTACTTCATAACTTGTAAACTTGTTGCCCAAAATGACACTTTTTTCAAAAAGTGATTTTATAAACATAGTATCTCTTCAAAAATCATTTTCATATTCTTTTCATAAATCATCACCACAATATTCACATACCAAACACATAACACTTTCTCAAATCATTCAAAGAGAAATAATACAACATTCACAAAAATTGAAATAATTTAATGCTCCTAAATTTGAAAAGATAGTCATGCCTTATTACTCAATTATAAACATATACTCACTTTGAATTCCTTGCTTAAGAACTTGCTCAAATGTGCCTTCCCTCTTGCTCCTTTTGCCTTTTTTGATTTCCTTCATCAATGGAAAATTCTCCCATTCATTAGGGTTACAAATTGGAGACCCACAAAGCACATTCACTAAAATTGATTCTAGAATACTTAAACTCATGCATTTCCTAAGCTTCATGAACCAAAACTCTTCTAAAAATCCAAAAGATTAAAATCAAACTTACCTTGAATCTTCACCAAATGAGGAGTTTCTTGGCTCAAATGGAAGCTTTTCTCATCCTCTTTCTTTTTCCCTTATTGCACAACCCCAAAATTTCTCTTAAAACTACGAAAGATGGAACCCTAATTTTTTTTCCTTCTTTTCTCTCAAACCATCGAAACACTCTTCCTCTCTTTCTTATTTTCGGTATTCCCTTCTTTCTCTCCTTCTAATTTTGTTTTTTTCTTCCTCTTAAATGCAAGACTACATTTTCATCTTCCAATTGTACCCTTAATGAGTGTAAAATGTCCACTTTACCCTTCATTTAAGCCTTATGATCTTAAATACTTAAGTGACTTGCCAAAAATGCCCTTGTGCATTCTTACTACTTTTAATTCAACTAACCCATGAAATAAATCCTACTAACATAGACATAACAATTAAAATCCAAAATTAAATCTATCAAAACCTCATAATTCAGTTTAACTATAGAAAAAAAATCCAGGGGCCAACATTCATCCTCGCAATCGCACCTTTGTTCATCGTGATCACACTCGAAGGGTTTTTCAACTCGAAACATGTTTAACTCTTTTGGAAATAACTTTGTCATCCGACCTCCAAATGAGGTTATTTTTGAACCAATAGGTTCCTAACACATTCCTCTATCTCTACATAGAAATTTATAACCTTTGGTGTTGATTTGAAAAAGATTGATGGAAAGAAAGTGAGAGAATCGGTTGGAAGAGCATGAATTGATTATTTTACTGAATGTACCTGGTGTTTTAATCATATCTTGATTTGTAGAGCTTCGAATGAGATGATTATTGTTTCAAAATAAACTAGAGTCATAGAGCTACAAATTATATAAGGAAATAGAATTTTAATTCAGTCTCTAAGACGTTATAATTCTGTATGGCAGTTAAATATAACGTACTATTTTAGTATAATAATAGTGCAAAAATGATTGGGCTATAACTTTCAAATTCTAAACCAAAGTGAACAATTTTGGTGTCATTATAAAGATCAGACAATGGGGAACAATGATCTAAAGAAGTCAATTTTTGTTTTGGTGATTGACTAGTGTGAGCATGCCATCCTTATGGGATGCGTGTTTAGATGTCATGTAGGACGTCAGGCACGTGTCTTGTAAGGGCAGAAACGAGGCCAAACACTTATAGTGTCGGAGAGTGAAGATGAACTGTTGATGGTTAATGAGATTACATCAAAATAACCCTATAAGTAATTATGCTCAAGTCTTATGGCTCCAAAGTTGGACTCCGAAAACGGGGCCTAATAAAGGAAGATGTTGAATGTGAATGATTATCAACCAAGACCCTATCCTGAACAACCTCATGTAGAGATAGCTCAAATTCTGATAACTGAAGACCATAATTTTGTCACATGAGGAGAAAGTATGGTTTCGAGCCAGTGACACTAAACAAAGGTGCTTCTTGGGAGGCAACCCAAGGGAAGTTAATTTCTTTTCTTTACATTTTTCATTTCTTTTTATATGTATGTTTGTTTTTAAGTTTTCTATTTTCTTGCTTGTTTTTATGTTTTCAACAAAATGGAAGAGATAATAAACAAACAAACAAACAATTTCTTATTTTCTATTGCTTATAGGACTATATAGTCATCATTAGAGACTGAATTGACTAGATAATTCATGAAAACTTTAGCATGTGCTTTTACTTTTTTTATTGGTCAATGTGCATATCTTTAGAAAAGTAGCGGCTAGTGGTAGAGAAAATCCATTGAGATTTTAAGCTTTTATAGATAGATGTATTTATATCACCCTGATTGTCTTTCGTTTATGTGTGACCTTCATGACATGTACATCCTGACTTTAATTTGATTTTCTATTCAAGACCACAATTTTATCATATGCATTAACATGAAAATGGTTAGGTATTCTTTGTTTTTCCAAGTCACATTAGCCAAATAACCTACCCATTAATATGAATTTTCCTTTATTAAGCCCCCTTTAGCTTTATTAATCTTTCATTTTGTACTAACCACATTATATTCTTTTAAATTTAACCAAATGTCCTACCCAAGCCATAAAGATACAGGAGCATTTGTTAATTGTTGATGATTGTGGATGTAATAAAAGTATAAGTGTGGGGATGTGCATATATATAGGTCGGTCATATTTGTCAGAATGTCATGTCATGAAATTCCCATATTAATGTAGCTTCTTTCAATGTTTAAATGAAAAGAAAAAAGAAAGAATAAGAGAAAAGGAAAATAAAAGAAAAAAGGAAAATAAAAACGTTTGAATAAAAATATCAAGGAGGAAATACATTTCTTTTGAAAATTTGTGTATGATTGGCTTCTCCCCTAAAGTTGTGTAAAATGGGTGATGTTCTTATAATGTATATAAGGTAGATATGGCTTTGAAGGATTACTCCTTATAGTTTCAATGTATTATCATCAATTGTATGAGTGATAGTTGGTTATGCTTTATGTGGTTTGTAGTGTGAAAGTTTTAATTTGAGCTAGGAAACATAGTTTTTTTCATTCATTATAGTTGATGTACTCAATTATGAGTGAATGTTGGTTTTTTTATTTGATGTTATGATGAGTGTTTTTCTTGTTTCACTAGCTTTGATGGCTTTCATACTACCTTAACCAAATAAATCTCATCTTACCTTTTCCCAAATTAGAACCTTGAAAAGTCCTTTGATTTATGATTATGCATATAACTTTTAGTGGTGGAGAAATGAAATGATATGCAATTTTATTTGTGCCCATGAATATATCTTATTTAAACACATTTTTTCCAGGTTTACCATTAGATTGCTCAGTTTTTAAAGGTGTTGAATGTTTTTTGATCATGAGTAGAAACATTGAATGTTGAATTCTTACTATGATTTTTGAAAGTTATTCATCTTTACTTATGACTATATATTCTTGGGAAATATGGGAAATGAGTAAATGTTTTAGGTCTATGACGTAAATTTATATGTTTTTTCCGAGTATGATCAAAAGCTAGGTGTAGGGGAAATTGATATTTTCTTAATTGATTATACATTTAATCCATAACACTTAGTGATTAATGATATGAAAATGTTTAAGATGCTCTTTATATTTGGTTTTAGGTACAATTTGGAAGCGAAGGAGTGAAAGTGAGTCAAAAGCATTATATTTGAGCCATTTGCCAAAGATTCACGCTCACTTTTCTTTATAGAACAACAAGAAGAAGAAGAATTAGAGCAAGAGGTGACAAGAAAATGTATGAAGATGAATAGCATATGTGAAAAAAGAGTGCTGAAAATTTAGTCACCACCTTTGATGTGGAAGTGACACATTAATCACCACTTGTGTCACATTAGTCACCCCATGTAAAGGTGTTTCATAGTTGTGACACACCAGTCACACTCGTGACATACAACTCACCACTGTGAGTGCCTATACACGAGTGTGATATGGGTACCTAACCCTATGTTTTTAGTATAGAAACATTGCTTTATGACGACAGAACCTATGTTTTCATTGGGGTTTTTGTTTTTTGGAGATTGAGCTCTCAGTTTTGAAAATTAAGGACGGGAAAAGCTCCATATCTTTAGAAACCCATGGAGAAGATACATCGACGTTGAAGAAACCGGTTAAGCATACCTTTCATTGTGTTTGTTATTCTTACTCTCTTTAGGGATTGATTATGTTATCCTATACATATGGAGTTGGGTTTTCATATATGAATGATCTTTTTTCTTGTTATCATTAGATTGTTTATGTATGAACCCATTGCTAGAATTTTAATATAATATGTAATTATTATGTTGAGATTTATTTGTGGTAACTAATGGTTTTAAATCATTAGAGATAACATAATCTAGGTTAAATGACTTGAGCAAATCTAGTCGTTGCTGATATTGGTCTGTTTTCCTAATTTATAATGCAGTTGTCCAATCAAATCTAGAAAGTGTCTCTAAGGTTGTTCGATAGTAAGTTTAGTTAATGATCTTAATTAAACACCACTTAAGGAAAAACCGGAGTTAATAGAGCTTGTTATTATTCTACAACCAATAGTTCAAAGAAAAGTGTGAAGACAACAATTCAATGAAACATGTCTAGTTAGGTGTAGGCTGAGATTGAACTCAAGAATCGAGTCCATAATTAATTCATCACTTTCATCATTTTTTATTGTTTTCTTTAATTTGTTTTCATTAGTTTAGTTTTACTTTATTTTATTATCAAACCAAACAAACACCCCCCCTTTCATAACCTAAGCACTAACTATTTTCATGACCAAAGCTAACCAAACACTCTCTGTGAGATCAATCAAGACTCACCACTACTACAGTGATAGGTCTAGTTTATTTTATATAGTTTTATGACACACTATGTCAATGCCCTAAAAATATACCTTGATCCACCATAAAATGACATTTTTCCTGATTCAGCACAATATGTTAGTTTCAATATATCATTCTAAGATAATAGCAAGATTCTCAAGGCATTCATGAAAAGAAGATCTATAAACACTAAAATCATCCATGAATACCTCTATGATCTTCTCAATGTACTAAAAAAATGCTCACCATACATCTTTGGAATGTGGCAGCTGTGTTGCATAATCCAAATGGCATCCTTCAGTAAGCTAACATAAAAATGGGCATGTGAAGGTAGTCTTTTCCTGATCTTTTGGTGTGATCGGGATTTGAAAATAACCTGAAAAACCATCTACAAAATAATAATAATCATAACCAACCTATCGCTTAAGCAATTGATCAATAAAAGGAAGGAGAAAATGGTCTTTACGAGTCACGAAGTTCAATTTCCTATAAACAATACAAACTCTCCACTAGGTTTGCACTCGAGTGGGAACAACTTACCTTCCTAATTTTTCATAACCATGATTCCAGACTTCTATGGAACCATTGGAATAGGACTTACCCACTTACTATCAGAGATCTAGTAAGTAACCCCAGCATCAAAAAGCTTCAACACTTTCTTCTTCACAACTTCCATTATTAGAGGAGTCAGCTTACGCTGAGCTTGCCTTGTGGACTTTGCATCCTCCTCTAATAAAATGTGATGCATGCATATAGACAGGCTTATTTTCTGGATATGATAGTCTAATTGATGGCCTTTTTATGCTCTCTTAACATTCAAACTAGCCTGTCTTCTTGATTCGATGCAACTCTGTCGAAATGATAATTAGGAGAGTCTGCTTATCTCCCAAATAGGCATACTTGAGGTATGTAGGGAGTGGCTTCAGTTCTACTTTAAGTTCCTGCACATCAAAAGGTAATAACTTCTTGTGAGATTCAGATAACTGCATGGAAGCCAAATCATACCTCTTTGGAGATTTCCCCAATGATTGCAAGGCAACAACCATTTTAACCAACTCTTCTCCCACTTCAACATCATTGTTGCCTCCTACTTTCATACACTCAGTCAAGATTGTTTCTAAATGATCCTTGCAACTTAATTTAAACATTTCATACACTAAACGATCTATCACATCAACAAAGAAAACAAAGTGGTCATCATAAGGATGTTTCATGGCATCAAAATTATTAAAATGAATCACTTCCCCATCAAATTTCATCATGAGGGTGCCTCATGAATATCTATCTTAGTTTAAGTTGTGTTGAGAAATGGTCTCCTGAACAAGATAGGTATTGGAATGTATACAGTGTCATCATTTATATCAACAACATAAAAATATGTAGGAAACACTAACTTATTCATTTGCACCAAAACATCCTTAACTACACTATCAGGGTAAGCGTTAGAGCAGTCAGCTAGTTGTATGATAACATTTGAATCTTTTAAAGGACCCAATTCAAGGAAGCATAAATTGTACGAGGTATGAAATTAATGGAAGCTCCCAATCCACCATAGCTCTATTGATCTCATCTTACCAATTTTGAAAGGAATGGTAAACATACCTGGACCCCAACATTTTAGGGGTATCTTCTTCTTAAAAATTGTCGACACATTCTAACCCATCATAACCTTTTCATCACGTCTCAGCTTTCTTTTATACATACATAGTTCTTTAAGGAATTTAGTGTACTTTGTTACTTACTTAATTGTATAGAGCAAAGGTATGTTTACTTACACTTTCCAAAAAGGCTCCAATATCTCTTTATCTTTCTTCTTCTTGTTTGATCTTGTCAATCTGCTAAAAGAAGGTGGAGGATTAGTCTTAATGATATTGGAGCTTTCGAAGTTTTCCTTTATACTCGATAAAGTGTTTTCTTCCTTTCCCAATTCCTTCTCAATTTCTTCCTTATTAGCAATCCTCAGTGGAGTTTTCTTGTGACTCTCAATCTCCTTTATGCTCCTGAAGGTTATAACACTTACATTCTTCAAGTTCACCTCAAGTTGAGATAGTAGCTTTCCTCCACTTTGTGATTCTAGATGGTTGAGTCTCACTACCATCTGATACAGTTGGTTTTCCACATTCTATATGCTTACTTTTGCCTCTTGCTGGATATGTTGTATACCTGTTGAAGCTACTACTGCATACTTTGTTGAAATTGTTGCATAGTCTATTGAAATTGCAGATTGTTAGAATAAGAGTCTTGAAAAGTTCATCTAGAGATGTACTTGAACTAGAAAAGGAGGCTCCTTGTGGCTTTAGTTGAAATTGTTGTGCTCCTTGTTCTCGATTCTAGAAGTAATTTTACTTCCAGTTCCCTCTATAACTCAAATTAGGATGATCCCTATAGCCTGGGTTATACATCTATGAGTACAATTTATATTAATTTGGAAAGTTTCCTCCTGCAACATTCACATACTCTGTACCTCCCTCTTATAGTGTCAGACACTTATCAGTTGGATGACTCGTGTTTGAACATATTTTACATGCTTTTACTTATTCCTATCCAACTATAATCTATCTAACAAAAGATGTTAGTTCATCTAAATGATGTTTGATAAATGAGGTGCTTAACTTATTTACACGTCCAACATCATTGCCAATGTCGAATTGTTGAGTGTTAACGGCCATCTGCTCAAGCATAATCCTGGCTTCGATGGAAGTCTTCTTACATAGTGCCTCACCAGTCACTATATCAACCAAACTCCTTTCCATCGGTAGTAATCCTTCACAGAAATACTAGATGAGAAGTTGCTCTGGAATATTATGGTGTAGAAAACTGTCACACAACTTCTTAAAACGCTCCCAATACTTGTACAAACAACTAGCACACAACTTCTTAAAACGCTCCCAATACTTGTAAAGAGATTTTCCACTACGCTACTTGATTCCACATCTTTCCTTTTGAATACTCGCTGTTTTTTATGTTGGAAAATATTTTTCTAAAAATAACCTCTTCATCTCTAGACAAGTATTCACACTCCCAGCAGGTAAATCAAACAACCAATCCTTTGTTATGTATTTTAGTGAGAATAAAAAACCCTCAATATGATTTAGTTGTCTGTCACTCCTAGAGGCTTCATGTTCAGAAAAGCCAAATTGAGCTCCTTGAGATTTTTATGCATATCCTCACCTACAAGACCATGAAAATTAGGTAACAAATGTATAATCCAGACTTTAACTCAAAAGTGACATGCTCAACAAATTTTGGAAATGTAACGTATAAAGGTCTTTGAGTTAAGTCTAGTGTAGCCAACTCCCTCAGTGTTCTTATATTTTCCATTATTTATTTAGATTTAGATTTTGGTTCTACTTTCAAAGTTGTTCTTGCTTCTCTCATAATCTCCGCATTGTTCTCTCGATCTTCGGATCAAGTTGCTCAAGTTCTCTACAAGGGCATCTGGTAACCACCATACACCAACAATAACAAACATTTAAAGTTAACAAATTACAAAAATAAATAATTATAAACAAATATATACGTAAAGCACCAACTAAAATTAAATGACCATACTCCTTAACAAAGATGCTAAATTTTGACAACGCATGTCGAGTGCACTATAAAATTTACATAACTTTGCACATTAAAAACTTATAGATATGGTGAGTTAGGATCATATCCACAGGGAATGTTTGATTTTTATATAATTGAGAATCTAAATTAAAATTAAACTAGTGAAAACAAATTATAGAAAAACAATTAGAAATGATAAAAGTGATGAATGTGTGTAAAGTTTGGTTCTAGGATCAATCTTTGCCTAGACACAATTAAACATATCCCATGTCTAATGTTTTCACACCTCCCCTTGAATTATTGATCGTGGACTAATAATACACTCTGCTAATCCCCATTTACCTTAGGTTGTGTTTAATTAAAAGATGCTCGTTAATTAAAGCTAGCCATTGAATAACCTAGGATACGACCTGTAGATTTAATTTAATTATAAAGTGGAAAACAAATCAATATAGGTAGTAACCTTACACATTAGGGTTATCTAACCTAAGTTACATTATTCCTAACGATTCAAGATCATTAGTGGCAACTAACGAACATCAAATATAACATTTATGGATTATAATCAACATTATAGCAATAGATTCATAATAGAATAATCCAAATAACATATCAAGATTATCTTTACAAAAACTTCATTCAATCAACATAAACATCTATAACAATATGAAAAGAAAGATTCAACATTAAAAAGATGAGAGAAGCTTAACTGTGACTTAGGTGTCGAATTCACCTTCTAATAGGGGTCAGGATGTCAACCTTCCATCTTCTCCATTAATCTCCAAGAATCAGCCTCCATGGCCTCCATTCTTGTTTTAAAATAAAGATAAATTGATGAAGAATGGTTGTTGTCCATTGCTCTCTTTCTCCACCTTGAAAACCGAAAAGTAATTGTTGATGAAGTTGTTGTTTGATTATGCCCACTTTCTCCTCTTTTTTATCCCAGTCGACCTTCTCTTTTATTCTTTAGCCTCATACATACTTGGAAAATTGAAAAGGAATAATAAGTCAACTCCCTCTCTCTATTCTCGCTCCCAGTCATCACACCTCCTCTCTTTTTAATAAAATCTAGGTTTAAGGAAAATTTGACAAATGTCTTCCTATTGCATTATCCCATTCCCCCCTCATTTCTATCACACACATCTTTCCTTATAATGAAAACTAGGTTAAAAATAAGAGTGAGACAAGTGGCTAACGTGAGATGTATCCCATTCCAGCTATCTCCCTTTTTTTGTCGTCACTTCCTATGTCTTCTCTATAACTTAAACGTTAGGTTAAAAGTGGAATGCCTAGGTTAAATGGATAGCTGGGTTAAATGAAAAGTTTTCCATTTAATTTAAGTTAATGAGTCATGTCATATAATTCATAATCAGATTACCCTAAACTACCACACTTGTGTAGCTTAGTCATGCATCTCTCATATCTTAGATCCTTATCCAAAACTATTTTACTAATTCTTCGCATCTTTAATATGTGTGACCTATTAGGTTCCCAATTATGTTGGCTACTTGAATTAATACTTAATTCAAGCAAGTCATAAGTGGTATCCAGAAATACATCATGAATTCCAATTGACTGGAAAGTCAATGGTTTAACTACGAACCCTTCCATAGACAATGTTCCCATGTAATTCATCCTTTCACCATCTATGTCCCACTTGGTTCAAAGTATGGTTAAAGTGTCAAGTCCCATTAGACTGACTATGTCACATCTAGCCCAAGTGATGTTAGTTCCTATCCCCGAGGCTCATTACTCAATTGGATATGTCACTGAAGACAATCTTCATGACATTTCCATTTTGGGTAAAGATTCCCGAGTAATGACCCCGACAAAAGGTCGTAGGTATCATCTCTTTCTATTAACAGTGGAGCATCATTTATTGGCTACTTAATTACCTTCGAATACATCAATTTGTACCCAATCACCACCTTATTAGCAACTTCTAAGAGGCAATAAGGAATGGAGTCAAAGTACAGGATTAGTATCTAAGATATCCTTGAGCACCTCAAGTTTAAGGATATTTGCACCATTGCTATGATGAGACTATCATTGTCACTAGAATAGATTACCATATGATTAGCAGGTCATCCAATTTAGTTACTACTCTTAGTAAGCATCTACATGTTATCTCTAAACAACTTATGCTTACAACTTATAAGATCCACTACTTGATCTAATCAAAGAGTATAACATGTGCTAATATGTCCCAATTAATAATGTCTCATCTTATTAATCCTATGAGTAGTGACAATTCAGATACTAGCATAATTACACACGATAGGAATCATAATGTCATGATTTCCTTCTTGCTATGTAATGTATCAAGGACTTCATTAATTCAATTTAAGAACATTATCAATTCATAAAGAACATGAATATTAAATTAACGAAAAAGCCTTCTTATTAATCAAAAAAATTTGTACATTAAGTGCTAAAGGTGATTGCTTTTAGAGCACTTCTCTAACAAGTTGTTGAATCCCATAGTAGAAAACTGACCAGAATAGGTAAAGCCTAGAAAAAAGGGGGCAGGGAAGGTTGAAAAACCATTACTTAAAATAGTAACAAAGCCAAGTTCGGGAAGGTCGTTTCAACTAGAATTATTAGTACACCCCTTCTCAGGGGGCAATACTTAGGAGCAAAGAGAATCAAAGAAAGGAATGTAGGAGCAAGTTGGACTAAAAGATCATAGGTAAAACAAATATGGAGGAAGGTGGGGGTAAAGATCGTGCTGAAAACTTACAGGTATTAGAGAAGGAGTAGAGAGAAGGCAGAGAATCCTCCATCTTTAGTTTTTCATTTTTTTATTAGAAGTTATAGTAAAAGAATGAATTTTTAAAAAATTCAAAAAATTAATATACATTTTAGGAAGTGGATTTGAATGTAGATATACTTTATACATTAATTTACCTTTATTAATCACTTTCAAATTTAGTTTATTGTTAATTATATGTTCACTATATACATAAAATACATTTATATTGGAGATATTTAACTTTATTTTTATCTAAACAAATGTAAAAGGAAATCACTAACACGATTTATATGCTTTATGTCCATATAATAAATACGTAAATAATATGATTGTATGTATTATTTATATATTTTTTGAAAAGGAACCTATTTATTATCTTAATATATCAATATTCAACAAAATATTTTTTTGGAAATTAAAATTTGTATTAAAAAAATGTTGAGTTCATTACAGCGCATTGCAGTAGAAAAGGTAGATGACTAACTTACACAATAGAGAAAAATTAACAGACGAGTTAAGCTACGTACTAGCATATCTCTCTGCCCACTTGTAGCTTCCTTATGTCTAACCTCTTATTAAGGAACCAATTCGATTACCATCAGGTCACCCCCTTCCAAATGACAGAAGTTCCGAAATCATAAATTACGTTTAATTCTCCAGTTAGGGTGTTAAAATTTAATCGAACATAGACAGACTCCTAGTTGCCTGTGCCTCCACCGGTTGGTGGTTGAAGATCCTTGATTCTATAGGAGTGTTAGGGACTGACTTATGATGTATTGCAAATAGTTTATCCCTTAGTCTTATTAGAGATATTACACCCTAGCCTCAACCTTGAATTTATATTGTGAAAGAGGAAAACAAAAAAATGAAGGCTTCCTCTACGAAGTTAGTTCCTCTACCAACGCATTGACAACCAGGTAATAGCTTCTTTGTGTTCTTTCTGTTGCTCCCTATGCACGTTGTTTTAGTTGAGTTTTAAGTACCATACCAATATAAGTAGCCTAGCAGTACGTTAACCAAGACTCTTGAGATCTTGATAAACTTCACCATCTTAAAGATTTCATCTGGCTGACAGAGGAACTAGCGAAATCTTAGATCCTATTAGATTGTAGCATCTCCCTGACCTAACCCATTGTACTGTGTAACACTCAATGCTTATCCATCTCATAGCCCCTGAAAAGTGCTGTTGATTCTTTGTCTCCATACAACATAGACACAACACTTAAAATGATTTACTGTAATTCATATGCTGAGACGGAACGAAACAAAAATTTGAAGATAAAACAGAATAAAAATTATAGACAATGAGGTGTTTAGTTGTAATAGACAAAACAGATAAAACTGTGCTCGTCTCGAGGACATAAATGTATTTGGCTGTAATTGACAGAACATAAAAAATAGTGTTAATGACTAAAGTACCCCTATAATATAATAAGATTAAAAATATGTAATTCATTAATTACTTTAAAACGAATGATTTATATTAGTAAAAAAGTTAACAAATAATAATAAGAAGAAGAAATTAATTTTGTATAATAATAATAGAAGAAGAAGAGGACAAAAATTAATAATAACAATAATAATAAGAAAATTAATTATGTATAATACTGATAATAAGAAAATTAATTTTGTATAATAATAATAATAATAACAATAATAATAATAATAATAAGTACAAAATTTATAATATTAATTAATAATAACAATAGCAATAATTAATAATAATAATAATAACAAGTAAAAAATTTATAATAATAATTAATAATAATAACAACAATAATTAATAATTAATAATAATAATAATAGCAAGTACAAATTTTATAATAATAATTATTATTAATAATATTATTAATTAATAATAATAATTTATTTTAATAATAA
>JANSVA010271352.1:0-25570 GCA_025504915.1 Erythroxylum reticulatum
GTAAAAATCCAACTCAAGGTTGTCTTCCCTCTTGCTCTTGGGTAGGATTCTCTTAGTTTCCTAAAACAACCAAGGTTCCATTTAAAACAATATTCTAATAAAATTCATAAACTTTAATAATCACACAAAAATACAAGAAATACAAATTAAACTTAAAACCTAATCTACCTATAGTTCATCTAAGCTAGTTAAACCAAATCCTAATTCCAAAACCCACGAAAATCAAAATGGGTCTTATCTTCTTTCAACACAACCCATTCTCTACTTCTTTGTCTACCTAAGCAAGAAAGAAAGATAAATCTACTTTAGACAAGCTTGATTCTTTCTCTTTCCACGTTTTCTTTTTCTTCCCTAGCTTCTCTCACTACTCTCTTCTCTTCTTTCTTTCTTCTCTACCTTTTTCTCCTCTCTTCTTTTCTTCTCACGATTTCTTATTCTCTTCTTTCTTATTCTTCTAATTCCAGCCCCTTTTGTTTTGTCTTTCTGCCCATTTTGCACCTCATTAAACTAGGCTTTCCATATTTACCCTTCTTTCTTTTAACATAAGCCCACTAACAACTTAAGCTAACTTAATTCTAACACTTTATTCTAATTTCTAATTTCTATTCATACTTGCTAATTTAATGGAGTAAATAAAAATATATCAAACACATAAATCGATAAATTTTGAAAGAAAGTTTCGGGGTCCAACAGTTCTCCCCCTTAAAAGAATTTTATCCTCGAAATTCTTACCTGAGTCCACAAAGAGGTGTGGGTACTTCTCCTTCATTACTTCCAAAAGGCTCCCAGATTGCCTCCTCTATCGAATGATTTTTCCATAACACTTTAACTAGCTTCACATCCTTGTTTATCAAAACCTTTTCCTTCGAATCTAGGATCTCCACCGGTTGCTCCTTATATGTCAAATCCTCCCTTAACTAAATCTTTGAAGGTTGAACTATGTGTGAAGGATCTGATCGGTACTTCCTTAACATCGATATGTGGAAAACATTGTGAATCTTAAATAATTCCGATGGCAAAGCTAACTTGTAGACTAAAGGCCCAATCTTCTCAATGATCTTATAAGGGCCTATGTATCTTGGACTAAGCTTGCCCTTCTTACCAAATCTCAAAACCCCTTTCCATAGAGAATCTCTAAGAAACACTTTGTCTCCAACTTCAAATTCCATCTCCCTTCTATGTGAATCCGTATAACTCTTCATCTTGTTTTGAGCTACTTTAAGTCTCTGTTTCACCAATTTAATCTTATCAACTATGACTTGTACCAACTCAGGTCCTATAAGTCTCTTTTCACATTTTTCTTCCCAACAGATAGGTTCTACATTTCCTACCGTACAAAGCCTCATAAGGTGTTGTTTGAATTCTTAAATGATAGGAATTATTGTAAGCAAATTCGATTAAAGGCAACTGATTATCCCATGAGCCTTTGAAATCTATTGTACAAGCCCTTACCATTGCTTCCAAGCTCTGTATTGTCCTCTCTGATTATCCATCAGTCTGTGGATGGAAAGCGATACTAAAATGCAATTTAGTTCCCAAAGCCTCTTGTAAGCTATCCCAGAATCTGGAGGTGAACCTGAGAGCTCTATCCAAAACTATAAAGCTTGGAATCCTATGAAATCTGATTATTTCATCCATATATTTCTTGGACAAGGCATTCAAAGAATCTGTCTGTTTAATTGGTAAGAAATATGTTGACTTAGTCATCCTATCAACAATTACCCATATTTCATTATGCTTCCTGCTAGTCTTCGACAATTACATCAAGAAATCCATTCTAATCTTCTCCTATTTCCATTTCAGAATCAACAAAGGATTAAGCTTGCTTAAGGGTGCCTGGTGTTTAGCCTTAACTTGATGACATACTAAGCATCTTTTAGTATACTCTGTAATATCTTTCTTTATTACTTTCCACTAGAAATGCTCTTTCAAATCTTGATACATCCTTGTACTCCCCAGATGCATTGCATAAGGAGCATTGTGTGCCTTATTAAGAATCTCATCCTTCTGTTCTAACATATCTGGAATACACAATCTGTTGCCTATTACCATTAATCCATCTTCTCTTATTCCTATCTCAGAAGGTTTACCACTTGTAATCTCTTCTTTGAGCCTACTCAAATACTCATCTTGCTTCTGCAATCCCTTAATCTTCTCATTCAGCACTAACCTCACTCTAAAATTAGCCAATACACAATCAGGCTCGACTTGCCTTAATGTTACCTTAAGCCTGGCTAATTCCTTTAACAAACTAACATACGTTGTCTCCACATGTGCCATAGTGGGTTTCCTACTCAGTGCATCCGCTACTACATTAGCTTTCCCCTGGTGGTAGTCTATCATCAAGTCGTAATCTTTCAATAGATCTAACCACCTTCTTGCTCTCAAATTCAACTCCTTTTGGCTCATCAGATACTTAAGACTCTTGTGGTCTGTAAATACCCTAGTGGTGACTCCATATAAGTAGCGTCTCTATATCTTTAATGTAAAAATTATGGCTGCTAACTCCAAGTCATGCGTAGGATAATTCATCTTATAAGGCTTTAATTGCCTAGAAACATAGGCAATCACTTTATCACCTTGCATCAACACATAGCCTAATCCCTTCCTTAAGGCATCATTATACACTGTATATCCCTCACTACTAGAAGGTAAAGTCAAAACGGTGCAGTTGTAAGCCTATTCTTTAATTCCCTAAAACTACTCTGGCATTCCTCTGTCCACATAAATTTCTGATTCTTCTTTGTCAATTTGGAAAGTGGAGCTGCTATTATAGAAAAGCCCTCCACAAACCTTCTGTAATATCCGACTAAACCCAAGAAACTTCTCACTTCAGCTACATTCTTAGGTGCTTCCCATTTCACAGTCGCTTTTATCTTCCTCGGATCCTCATGTACTCCTTGCTCTGAAATCACATGTCTAAGAAATGTTACTTCCTTTAGCCAAAATTCACATTTGTCAAATTTGGCATACAACTCGTTCTTCTTTAGTGTCTCCAAAGAAATTATTAAATGTTCCTCATGCTCCTTATCAATTTTAGAATAGACCAAAATATCATCAATAAAGATAATGACAAATTGGTCTAAGAAAGGCTTAAAGACTCTATTCATCAGGTCCGTGAAAGCTACAAGTGCATTCGTTAACCCAAAAGGCATGACCAAGAACTCAAAATGGCCATACTGTGTTCTAAAAGTAGTCTTTGACACATTAAACTCCTTTATCTTCAATTGGTGGTAACCTGATCTCAAATCTGTCTTGGAAAAGACCCGTGCACCTTGCAACTGATCAAACAAGTCATCTACGCATGGAAGTGGATATCTATTCTTGATAGTGACATGATTGAGCTTCCTATAATCCACACACATCCTCAATGATCCAGCCTTTTTCTTTATAAAAAGGATCAGAGCTCCTCAAGGTGAAGAGCTAGGCCTAATGTATCCTTTCTATAACAATTCTTTTAATTGCTCCTTAAGTTCAATTCTGTTGGAGCCATTTAGTAAGGCAAAATTGAGATCGGTGCAGTACCTGTAAGAAGTTTAATAGGAAATTCAATTTCCCTAGGTGGTGGTAGTCCTAGTAATTCCTTAGGAAAGACATCCGAGAATTCCATGACGACAAGAATTTCTTCTAACTTTCCTCCATTTCCTTTCGTGTCTATCACATAGGCTAAAAACGCTTCACATCCTTTCCTCATCATCTTCTCTGCTATCAGAGCCAAAACAATCCTAGTCGGACTTACTTTTCTATCCCCCATTACACCACCTTTCT
The DNA here is from genome assembly GCA_025504915.1 of Erythroxylum reticulatum. Taxonomy (NCBI): domain Eukaryota; kingdom Viridiplantae; phylum Streptophyta; class Magnoliopsida; order Malpighiales; family Erythroxylaceae; genus Erythroxylum; species Erythroxylum reticulatum. The sequence continues at coordinate 3,769 of JANSVA010271352.1, forward strand.
ACCATTGCCAAATTCGAACGCCACGATCTTCTGTTTGCAATCCAAGTTGGCATTGTACTTCTTTAAGGTGTCCATACCCAAAATCACATCTAATCCTCCCATATTCAATGGCATTAGATCTATCACTGATTGTCCTCCTCCAATATGTATCTCACAATCTCTATAAACTTAACTAATCACAATATACTGGCCAATTGGAGTACTAACCATTAAAGGAGTATCCAAAGGGCTTAATTCTCTACCATACACAGTTCTACTTGATGACATAAACGAATGGGTAGAACCTGGATCAATCAAAACAATTACATCATCATCAAATAATTTAACCGTACAAGTAAGAAATTTTGGAGTGGTATCTTCGTCCTCTCGTGTCATTGTAAACATTCTAGCTGGTGCCTGCCCCCTTGGTCTTCCAGGAAATTTATTCTCTTAGCTGCCTTAGAAATGCCCACTTCTGTTACAGTCTTGTGCCCCACTGTCTCTGTTCTCTTTGAAGATTGCATCTGAGTTCCCTCTCTTCTTGCATATTTCAGACACTCTCTGGCCATGTACCCTTTTTCTCTATAATTGAAACATGCTCCAGTCAATCTATAACATTCCTTTCCATTGAACTTGCCTCAATGATCACATTTAGGGATGAATGACTTGTCCCCTTCTATTGCCTCCAATTGTTGAGGTTTGATGAGAAGTGATTCTCATCTGTCTAGACTTGCTGGCATCATTTCTTCTCTCCCCAGATTGCACAGGGAAGGTCTTGGCACTCCTCTTTGGCATAGAAGCACCGCCTCTCCTCTTAAACTGCTCTCTCCCCTTTCTCTTTTTGTTCACAGCACTCTTTATGTTCTCATTACTTTCAACCCTCAGTGTCGCTTCAACCAATTTTTGAAAATCATAGAAGTTTTGCACCACCACTTTTTCTCTGATGGCTAGATCCAGTCCTGATTCAAACCAATGACACTTAGCTGCCTCACTCAGCATCATCTTAGCTGTATGCTGGGATAGCTGTGTAAACCGACGCTTATACTTGCTAACCGTCATTTTATTCTAGGTAAGACTCAGAAGTTCCCTCTGCTTCTACTAAATATACACCTCAAACAGATACTTCTTCTTATAAGTAGCGAGGAGGTCCTTCCATGCCAATATTGACGGTTTCAATTGACTTCCTAGTACACACTCCCATTAATCCAGGGCATCTCCCTAAAGCAGACTTGAAGCATATATAACCTTTTCATCATCTTCACAATCCATCTGCTCCAATACCCTCTTTGTCTTTCTTAACCAAGTCTTAGCTTCTTCTAGATCAGTGGTCCTATAGAGGTACACTGCTCCATACTTCCTCAGCCTGTCAAACTATTTTCCCTTCTCAACTAGGGCCGAAGTAAAAGCCTGCGGCATCTGACCCATAGCCTAGACAAAGGCCTGAGTAAATGCCTGATACAATCTTGGATCCAAGGTAGGCACTTGCTCTAATGGAACAGCCAACTCCTGGATTTGTGATCGATTGGGCTCACTACCTTGCCCTACAAAAGCCTCAGCATTTCCTGGGCTACTAACTCATTAGTACTCTCCTCTCTTGGTGGAGAGTCAGGTGCAATAGACCCTTACAAAACTCCTTGTGTCCTTCTACGACATGGCATCTTACTCCTTTAATGAAAACACTAATGATTAGCTTACATTTCATTTTAATCTTAGTTCCTACATATATGCATGATATGAATCTCACTTAATGAAATCAATCAATTCATAATGCAATAAGTAATCACATAGGACAACAATTCATCCTACTATGCATTCACAGCTTAGGAAAAGCCTAAGCTCTGATACCAAACAATTTTGGACCCCATTTTTTGAGCCCATCATTCAGAGTTATAAGACGTGATCTTCATTAACCTATATTTCTAGAGTCTAACTCTTGCTCTAATACCAAACAATGCTGGACCCTGCTTCCTGAGTCTAATAATCGGAGTTAAAAGACGTGAGCAAACTCATTCTTTTATTTCACAACAGATTATGGAAAACTTTCAACTAGAATTTCAGTTTGACATCTTCAAAACATTTATTTACTATTGTCTTAACTTTCTAATGACACCAAAATTATTCGATTTGGATCAGAAATCTGAAAGTTAGGGCCCAAACATTTTTAGACTGTTAGTAAACTAAAACATTGCACTATACTAAACTTCCATCCAGAAGTTGAAAGTCTTAGAGACTGAATTAAAATTTTTTTCCTTCAGATAATTTGTATCTCTCTGTCTCTAGGTGATTTAGAAATAAGAATCATCTCATTTAGAGCTCTACAAGTCAAGATATCTTTAAACTACTGAAGCCTATTCAGTAAAATATCCAATTCATACTCTTCCAATCCATACCCTTACTTTGATTTGATCAATCCTTTTCGAATCATTACCAAAAGTCATAAAATTTTATGATAACGATAGCGGAATGCGTTAGGAATCCAATGCTTTAAAAATCAGGTCATTTGGAGGTCAAACAACAAAGTTATGGTCAAAAGAGTGGAAGATATTTAGTTTTAGAGGGGGGAAAGCCTGCGGGTCGCGATCGTGCAAATGAACGATCGAGATTTTTGTACAAGAGGATGCGAAGTCATGATCATGCACTTTCGCGACATTTGTACAATGTCCGCAAAGTCACGATCCTGCTTTTCCTCTTCTGACCTGTGTTGGTAAAAAGGGGATAACTTTCATTATAACTATAAGATTAAGGTCGTTCAAAGACCATTTTGAAGAGAATTTCTACAACTACAACTTCCATGCAAGCTTTAAAAACAAATTTTGCTTCTACATGGGTTAAATTTCCGAAAATAAGGCAACTATCCTGAAAGTCCATCCTATGAAGTATCACAAACTTCTAATAATCATATCTCTCAACTCCAATGTCCAAAAAGTTCATACTATAGAGCGTTGGAAAGCTAGAAAGACGATCTACAACTTCCAAGAGACAAATTTGTCTAATTTAGACTAGATTAATCTAGTTTTTCTCTTGACGTCAAAACACAATTTTTATACCTATGAAAGACTTGAAATGGGAAATGTACAACTACAAAATAAATAAGCACATACGCATTGGAAACTTCTTCAATTCTCCATTCATTTCTAAATCAAAATGAAGTTCATACATAGCTTTAATTACATACCAACATTACATTGGATGCTTAATGTTTGATATGCTTATAAAGCTGACCAAAAATTATTGAACTAACTTAGTTACAAAAGTCCCTAACTATCAAGATTTTTCGATACCTTGCAAGAATTGCTAACCTTCTCGTTCTACACTTGAGGAGTGAAAAAATATTGGGTTAAGCTACGACGCTCAATGGATAATATATTTATAGCCATCGGCAATTACTACAAATTCAAGCATATGTATTTACATAACTAGTAATTCAATCATTCACCAATTTATCTCAAAAACTCATAATTAAGCAGTTAATACGTAACACATAACATAGATTTTATCCATCAAGCAAATCATTCAAATGCATCACACTTGACAATTCAAAGATGCAATGCACAACCAAATGGATCAAGGGGTTCTATGGGTACGAAATGGAGAAATTGAAGTTTACACCATGAACAAAATGAGTCTGTTTTTAGAGCTCATATGCTGTAAGTGGGCAGCCGGGAGAAGACTCTTGTTTATGTGCACGTGATGAATGAAATGGTTCCTCTCTCATCCAAACAAAAGCATATATTCATTTTATCATATGCTCATACTTTCATAGTTTTTCATTCTTTTCATTTAATTCAAAATGTTATAACCTCTTTCATGGTATAACATAATCATAATGCATCATGGATTTCTAATCAAATAACAACAATTCAATTTCAAGCAATCAACATTCACACACATAAGCAAGAATTTGCCTAATCACACAATAGCTATAAATAAATTACCCAGCTAATTGGCTTGCAAAAATCTAACTCAAGGTTATCTTCCCTCTTGCTCTTGGGTAAGATTCTCTTGATTTCCTAAAACAACCAAGGTTCCATTTAAAACAATATTCTAATAAAATTCATAAATTTTAATAATCACATAAAAATGCAATAAATACAAATTAAGCTCAAACCTAACCTACCAAAAGTTTATCTAAGCTAGTTAAATAAACCCTAATTCCAAAACCCACGAAAATCAAAATGGATCTCATCTTCTCTCAACACAACCCATTCTCTACTTCTTTCTTTACCTAAGCAAGAAAGAAAGATAAACTTACCTTAGACGAGCTTGATTCTTTCTCTTTCCACATTTTCTTCTTCTTCCCTAGCTTCTCTCATGACTGTCTTCTCTTCTTTCTTTCTTCTCTATGTTTTTCTCCTCTCTTCTTTTCTTCGCACAATTTCTTCTTATCTTCTTTCTTATTCTTATAATTCCAGCCCCTTTTGTTTTGTCTTTCTTCCCATTTTGCCCTCATTAAACTAGGTTTTCCATATTTACCCTTCTTTCTTTTAATCTAAGCCCACTAAAAACTTAAGCTAACTTAATTCTAACAATTTGTTCTAATTTATAATTTCTATTCATACTTGCTAATTTAACGGACTAAATAAAAAAATATGAAGCACATAAATCGATCAATTTTGGAAGAAAGTTTCAGGCTCCAATAGAATTACCTAAAAACATAGCAGAAGTGATTAGTTTTTTGGGTTTAGCTGGGTATTACAGAAGAATTGTAGAGGGATTTTCTATGATAGCAACACCACTAACCAAATTGAAAAAGAAGAATCAAAAGTTTGAAGAAAGTTTCGGGCTCCAATAGAATTACCTAAAAACATAGCAGAAGTGATTAGTTTTTTGGGTTTAGCTGGGTATTACAGAAGAATTGTAGAGGGATTTTCTATGATAGCAACACCACTAACCAAATTGAAAAAGAAGAATCAAAAGTTTGTGTGGAAAGAGGAGTGCTAGAACAGTTTTAAGGAATTGATGAATAGGCTCACATCTGCACCAATTTTGACCTTGCCTTCTGGTAGTGATGGGTATATAGTATATAGTGATGCCTCAAGGAAGAGATTGGGGAGTGTGTTGATGCAAGTAGATAAAGTGATTGCCTATGCTTCTAGGCAATTAAAACCCTATGAGATGAACTATCCCATACATGATTTGGAGTTAGCTATCATAATTTTTGCATTGAAAATATGGAGACGTTACTTAAATGGAGTCACTACTAAGGTATTTATAGACCACAAGATTCTTAAGTATTTGTTGAGCCAAAAAGAGTTGAATATAAGGAAAAGAAGGTGGTTAGAGCTATTGAAGGATTTTGACTTGATGATAAATTACCGCTCAGGGAAAGCTAATGTAGTAGCATATGCATTGGGTAGAAAATCTACCATAGCACATGTGGAGATAGTATATCTACCTTTGTTGGAGGAATTAGCCAGACTTTGAGGCAAGCTGAATCTAATTTTATATTGGATAATTTGATAATAAGACCAGTGTTGAATAAGAAGATTAAGGAATTGTAGAAGCAAGATGAGTACTTGAGCAAACTTAGAGAAGAGATTAAAATTTTAAACCTTCTAAAATAAAGATAAGATAAGATGTATTGATGGTGGTAGGTAATAGATTATGTATTCCAGATATGTTAGAATTGAAGGATGAAATTTTTGATGAAGCACACAATGCTCCCTAAACAATGCACCCAGGGAGTACAAAAATGTATAGAGATTTAAAAGGGAACTTTTGGTGGAGAGGGATGAAGAAAGATGATGTAGAGTATGTTAATAGATGCTTAGTGTGCCAGTAAGTTAAAGTGAAACATTAAGAACCTACTGGTAAGCTTAAGCTTTTGTCTATTCCTGAATGGAAATGGGAGAAGATTATAATGGATTTCTTAATGGGTTTGCCAAGGACTAGAGGGAAGCAAGATGCAATATAGGTGATTATTGATAGGCTAACCAAATCAGTACATTTCTTGCCAATTAGACAGACAAATTCTTTGAATGCTTTGGCCAAGAAATATAGAGATGAAACAATTAGACTTTATGGGATTCCAAGTTCTATAGTCTCAGATAGAGATCCTAGGTTCACTTCCAGATTCTGAGAAAGCTTATAAGAGGCTTTAGGAACTAAGTTACACTTTAGCACAAATTTCCATCCACAGACTGATGGACAATCGAAGAGAACAATACGAACTTTGGAGGCAATACTAAGAGCTTATGTTATGGACTTCAAAGGCTTATGGGATGATCATCTTCCTTTAATTGAATTTGCTTAATAATTCCTACCATTCAGGAATTCAGATGGCATTTTATGAGGCTTTGTATCGTAGGACGTACATAACTCCCATTTGATGGGATGAGGAAAGTGAAAGGAGACTTATAGGGCCTGAGTTGGTACAAGTTACAATTGACAAGATTAAATTGGTGAAACAGAGACTCAAAGCATCTCAAGTCAGAATGAAGAGCTATACGGATGCGCATAGAAGGGAGACGGAATTTGAAGTTGGAGACAAAGCATTTTTTAGAGTCTTTCCATGGAAAGGAGTTTTGAGATTTGGTAAAAAGGGCAAGCTTAGTCCAAGATATATAGGCCCTTACCAGATTATTGAGAAGATTGGACCTCTAGCCTATAAGTTAGCTTTCCCACCAGAATTGTCTATGATTCATAATGTTTTTCATGTGTCGATGTTTAGAAGATATAGATCATATCCTTCACACATAGTTCAACATTAAGAAGTTCAATTAAGAGAGGATTTGAATTATGAAGAACAATCAGTGGAGATTCTAGATTCGAAGGAAAAGGTCTTGAGAAACAAAACAGTGAAACTAGTTAAAGTCCTATGGAAGAATCATGCAAGAGAGGAGGCAATATAAGAGCCTTTGGAAGAAATGAAGGAGAAGTATCCACACCATTTTATAAGCTCAGGTAAGAATTTTGAGGATGAAATCCTTTATAAGGGGGGAATTGTTGGACCTCGAAAAGAATTTTCTTTAATTTTTATCTATTTTATTATTTATTTTTCTTATAATTTAGTCCATTAAATTGGCAAGCATGAATAGAAGTTAGAGTTATTAAAAAGAGAATGCTAGAACTAAATTAGAGTATAGTTGAGGTACTAGATTTAAATGGCAATTACATTAAGATGAAGGGCATAATGGGAAGGACAAAAGGAAAGAAGGGTAAAAATGGGAAAGACAATAATAAAATGTGTCTTGAATTAGAAGAAGAAGAAATCATGGAGAGAAGAAAAGAGAGGAGAGAAAAATGTAGAGAAGAAAGAAGAAAAGAAGATCATGGGAGAAGAAAGAAAGAAGAAGAAGAAGAGAAATCAACTTGTTCTAGGTAAGTTCTATCGTCTTTTCTTCTTATTTGGATAGATAAACAAAGGGATTTGAGAGAGAATGAGTTTAAGTAGGAAGAAAGAAGAGGAACCCTAGTTAGATGTTTATGGATTTCTAAACTAGGTTGAGTTTTCTAGCCTAGATGAACTATGGGTAGACTAAGTCTAAGTTTAATTATGCCCTTGATTATTGAAGTTTTATAATTTTCCGAATTCGAATGTGGGTTGAATGATATTTTGATTTGTTTTAGGAAACCAAGAAAATCTCATCTAAGAGTAAGATGAAGGGCACAATTAAACTTGGAATTTCAAGTAAATTAGGTGCATAATATGTTTACGGTTATTGTGATAATGGGTAATTTCTTGTTTGCTTGTGCGTTTAATTATTTGTCTTGAATTATTATAATTATTAAGAAAATTCAAGATGAATTATTTCCATGTTATGCATTGAATAATGTATGGCATTTTGTATGGATCAAAAGAGGAAAAAGCATAAGAAATTATGAAAATATGATTCCATGATGAAATGGCTTTAAGCATAAGAAATTGCTTGTGATTGGGTAAGAGAGGAACCATTTCGTTCATCACGTGCACGTTGACCTAAAGTCTTCTCCCAGCTGGCCACTTGTGGCATAGGAGATCCTAAGAATTGGACCAGTTTTGTTCAAGGTGTTCAGTTTCTCCGTTTCGTTTTATGGGACACTAGAGCCTTAAGCCATTTGTTTGTGCATTGCATTTCGATCTGTAAGCATGATACATAGTTTGAGTGTATGTTGATGATTGTGAATTACATGATATGAGTTATATAAGAATGTGTTGAACTATGAGAGTGAAAGCAAGACTGTAGATAATTGGATTGCTAAATGCATGAGATATATACAAATATAAATAGGTAATATGTTTGAGATATGAATTGTTATCACTAGCTATAAATATATTAGCCATTGAGCTTAGTAGCTCAACCCATTACTTTCCACTCCTCAGGTGCAGAACAAGAGAATTGGTGATCCTTGCAAAGATTGGCAACTCCAAGATTATTGACTTTTGTAATTTAGTTAGTAACTACATTTTGGGTAGCTTTATAGGTATATCAATATGAGCATTCATTTTGGGTTGTATTTTGTATTTTGTACTAAGCAAATGAAGAGGGTTTTGATATGTAACTAAAGTTATTGTACTGGCTATTTGATTTGGTAATGAAATTGGATTTAATGAAGATCTTTGCGTATGTTCATATACATCTTTTAGTTGAATTATTGGTGGTTAGTTTTGGTTGGAATTGTATATATAATTCTTTTTGTTGATGAATTGTTGGGATCTGGGTGTTATTTGTGTGTTTTGCCACGACGAGGCTCAGAGTTCGTCGTAGCGAACCTCACCAAAAGGGTGATTCTATTTTAAATTCGAGACTTTTCCATGGTGAAATTTTCCAGAAAGGTCTCTGTGTGACCTCTATAATTTTCTACGGTGAAGTCTAAAGTTCTCCACGACGAACTTTTCCCTCAAGGTCCAGGGAAAATGACCCCAATGTTTCAGTGCGGCGAACCCATCAATGCTGATGCTGAAATTCTTCTTAAATTGAAATTTTGAATTTTTCTCACATGATCCTCACCCGACCACCCCAAATGGTCACCTCAGGACTAAGAATGAGACCTGGGCACAACATCTTCTAATATTCAAGCGATAGTTGAACTCCGAAAATAGGGCCTAACACTAATCCTATTGAGTTGGTGTCACAAAAATCTGTAAAATTAGGCAATGCATGTTTCAATCCAGGTTTAGTTTCAACTTTCGGCTCACTATCCGGATACTTGATACAAAGCATATTAGGATTGAAAGAAGGAGCTGTAAGCTCCTTTAAGGTGTGCTGATGGTGTTCCATATTCTCTTTTGTTTATTCTAAACTCCCGTCGACTTCTGCTTTGAAAGATAAGGAATGGTCGCTCTCAGGAAGAAGCATAGGATTCCTCGTTGTCTCTGACAAAATTTGGCGTGACCTATAATAGGAGAAAAAGAAAAAAGTTTAAGTGGAGAAAGAAACGATCCTCTATTTTTCATAGCAAATTTACAAAAACGAATGTGTTTTGAGGAATTGTGGGACATGCAAATTGATAGAAAGAATGAAAAAGAGATCAGCGAAAACAAAAACAAAACAACATAAGAAATAAAAATTAACATATGCCAACTCCTCGGCAAAGCGCCAAAAGTTTTATAGATTATTAGTAACTACCAGATAATAAATTCCTAACCCCCAAACAATACAGTAAATGGTGAGCTAGGGTCAAACCACAAAGAGCTGGGATGTAAATGCTATTTCAAATGTTGCAAACAAAAGAAAACAAAACACTTTGAAATGATGAAACGAGACAGTTAAGATGCAAAGAACGTAAACAAAAGACAAACACAAAGTAAGTTTAGAAAATACTAATAACAATGGTAAAGAATTGGGTTGGAGATATCTTCAAGATTCTAGGATGTTCATTGATCCTTAAATATAAATAAAAGGTACTCTCATCATGGTGTTACCCTATTGATATGTGTTTAATTGTTGACATATTTAATCATTTACACTTAGCGATTAATAACACGAAAATGCTTAAGATACTCACTTTAATTTATATATGATTTTAGGTACAATTTAGAAGCAAAGAAATTAAAGTGAGTCAAAAGCACTATATTTGGGTTATTTTTCGAAGATTAATTTTTACTTGTCTTCATAGAGTAAGACAAAGAAAATCAGGGCAAGAAGTGAACAAATTTATCTCAAAAGTAGGGGTGTTCATGGATGGATACCCTGACATGTTCATAAATAACCTGAACTTGAACCTGAATGTCAAGTTCGACAATTTCACAAACCTGAACCTAAAGAACCTATAAGATCGGTTAACCTATTTTCAGGTTCGATTCTCAGGGTAACCATAACCTATTCATATCAATATATATGACAAAAAATTATAAAAAATAATAAGCTCTATTGAAAGTTTATTAAGAAAGAAGACATTACCATAAAAACCTTACGTAAGGATTTGTGTTCAATTTTTATTAATGTAATGAATAGCTATCATTTTTATATTTAAATTGAGAATAACAATGTAGTTTATTCTTATATGAATCATTGATATAGCAATGTAGTTTGTTCTTATATGAATAATTGATAAAATTGCTAAGATCACTTGTAAATTCAGCTCTTCTAAAAAAAGATAATTCAATCCAATGGTCTTAATACAAGCTTTGTAAATTTATGGCTAAGATCGCTTAAATCACAATTGATCTTTTATCAAATATTGCAATATGGCTTCTTATTACTATGAATCAATGCAGGAACGAACCGCTCTACTAGACCTCATTGATTAAAAAAATAGAACTATTCTTCTAGCATCATTAAATCTTATTTTATCATGTTAAAATAAAAAAATAATAATAAACTAATAAACACAAAAAAGTATCCTTTTTCCTATTGCAACTCAGTGTAGAAAATTCAATTAATATCATAATTAAAACTTCAAATATTATATTATATAAAGTGTAACCGTATAAATAAATACAATTCCATAGTCTATTACTAAATTAACTCATTTTTCATTCCTTTCTAATAAATAAAACTATGTTTGTATTTGTACAAGACAATATTATTATATGCTTATTATTTATTAGCAACTATATTATATATTTTTAAGAATCAGTATTACTTGCTTGTTTAATGTTTATAATATCTTATAAATATCTAAGCTAATATATGTGCCTTAAAAAACTAAAATTGTAGGATTTCTTAATAAATGCGTTTTACACTTATTAATTTCTTTAATTAATCTCTAAATGATTATATTACTGTAGTCAATGAATTTTTCTACTAATAGTTTAATACTTCGATTAATAATTTTTACACATATTAATTACTATTTAAAGTAGAAGTATTGAGTGTTATGCATTAGTTGTTATTTGTAATAGCAATGTTCAAGATTAACGTTTAATAACATAGAATTAAAGTAGTTTTTTCCTTTTCTTTTCTTACTCAAGAATTAATATAGTGAATACTGGTGAATTTATTATTATTATTATCCTCTTAAATTATATCTAAATATATGATATATTTTTTGAATGTTTTAGGTTCAAGTTTAAATCTAATCCCATAAATCAGGTTCAGTTCAGTTAACCTAAAGCTGCAAATTAAAAACTTGAACTTGAATTATGAACCTGATTTTTTAGTTTCGGTTTGGTTAACCTTATTTATAAGTTCAGTTCATGCAATTCAAGTCCGATTCATAGATTCACGGATTTTCTTGAACACCTTTACTCAAACAAAGTGGAACCATAGCAACTGGAAAAATAAAGTGGATAAAGAAAAAGATCAAAATGCCAGTGGAAGCAAAGCAAAACGCCAAGAAGCAGCTATAGGCAGGAACGAAACGTAGACGACGCACTCATCCTACATCTGTGTTTAATGCAGACAACTGTGTTAAACGTAGCGTTCAAAGGAGCAGAATAGAAGGGCCACATAAGGATTTAAGGGAACCCCTAAGCTTAAATTGTTTAATCAACGCTACAGTGGAGAGGGGGAACGCATGTTGTGTGTTTTATTCAAAACGCACTGTAAAAGGAGAAAAATGCATAAGGCCTGCGGCAAGCGTAAAGAAGGTTTTAAAAGAGGAGTGGAGCTTAATTGCCAAATCAGCGCTACAATGGAGACGCTACAGCGGAGAGGAGCTGCATGGGCGTGAAGCAATGAGGTATGACGCATCGTACATGGTCGTTGCCTTGATTAATAGGTTTTCTTAATTTATAATGCTATCGCCTAATTAAATCTAGAGATCGTATCCTAAGTTATTTGGTAGTTAGGTTTAGTTAAGGATTATATCTTGATTAAACAAAACCTAGGAGAAAACTTGAGTTAATTATTAACCCAAGATTAATAATTACTAGGAGAGATTAAAGAACAACAAATCAATAAAATATGCTTAATTAGGGTGTAGGTCGAGATTGAGCCAAACAACTAGATCCCTACTGAATTCCCCACCTTTATCATTTTTTGCATGTTTTCTTTAATTTGTTTTTATTAGTAAGTTTTATTTTATTTTCTTCAATCAAAATCCAAAACCCCCTGTTGACCGTAAACATCGATTAATTTCATTTCATAAACTTTACATACACTCTCTGTGGGATCAACCTAAACTCACCACTGCTATAGTAGTAGGTTTAGTTATTTTATTTTGACTAACGTAACAATGCGCGGCCACCTATGGACTCGATTAAGCTCTCAAACCCTTAATTTCTTTAAAATAGGTAAACTAATAAGCTCTAAAAATGCCCTGATCTCCACTATAACCTGGAATAGGCTCTCTAAGTTCAATAGTGAAGATGTATTAGGTACTAAGAAACAACTAACTTAGGTCACCTACTCATAAGATCGGAAGTTGTAACCTAAAGGTATGGGATCGTAGATTAGTTGATTAAGTAACCTAACAAATTTCACTAACCTATTGCTACTTTCGAGAGTCACTATAAACTATTACATATCACATGCTCATTCTTAGCCTTTAGATTAGAAAGTTACTTAAAGGGTGATCAAGCCTATATGCAACTCCTAATTTATGAAATTTATCCTAAATGGTAGCCAACCTAGACCTACAAGAACCAGTTTAAGACAAATTCAACTTCATTCTCACAATTTCCATCCCTTCATCCTTATAATATCTCCAAGCCCCTAAGTAGTCTAGCCAAACATGTCATATTAAGCACAATAGACCTTAAATAAACAAAATCCATACTTAGTTAAAACCAAAGATGGAAATTATAAAAGAAGTGATAAAAACCAAAATTCAACACTAAATAGAAATCAAAACTCTTTATGCTAGCAAATAAGTAATCATAACCTATATTACAAAATCTAAACTAATTGCATCAAAATAAAAATTCCAGCACACATAACTTGCACAAAAACTTAAATTAATTAATCATGAATCTAAGAACATGCATAAATCCTAAGTATTAAGCATAAATTAATCCAAAGCATCACAAATAAGCAAAAACCCATAACATAAACCATTAACACATTTAAATACCCAACAAATTCAGATATGAAAAAAAAACATAGATAAGCTTAAACAACCAAGATTAAAGCTAGAAAATTGGAGGAATAAACATCCATTGATATAACACAAAGGTTCCTTATAAAAGTAATAAAGTTTAACTGTAAAATCCATCAAACATTCTAGAACATGTAAAACTATGATTAACACTAAGAAAGCTTTAAACTATTGGAATGAATATGAAATTAAAGCATTGAAAATGAAAGAGAATAGCTAAGTTTATAGAAAATAAGAAAAAAAATTCTCTGTTGGCTCCTCCTCTCTTCTTGGAGCTTTCCAAAAATGGCAGATTTTGAGAGCCCTTCTCTTTTCTTGGAGTTTTCCCAAAAGTGGTAGATAAATGACTTCTTTTCTAAGTCACTTCTCTTTCTTTATCTATTATTTTTCCATTTAGGGTAAACCCGAAGGATTTTTGTGCCTAAAAAGTCCAAAAAGTCCTTTGAAAACCTGAATCCGGAAGCAACCCCATGTCTGTCTGTGTACAGGCCATGATTGTGGCCCTTAATGCACGATTGTGGCTAGTTTATCTGCTCTTTGTCGTGATCATGGCCCTGTGCTCAATTTTTTGTCATGATCATGACGTATTTGCCACGATTGTGAGCCTGGATTATTTCTCAGGTCTTCTTTAATTCTCCTCCAAATGCCTTTAATGGTTCTCGTCTATGAATGGCTCTCCAAACTTAGTCAAACTTCTTCCTTTTTACATATATTTGTGTTCACTCCTTTAGTCTATATGTAAATCACAAAATGAACACAAATTGAGTATTTAAGCACAAAGATAGGATTGAAAAGACATTGAAATGCATATGAAAATATAAGATGATTCAACCCTATCAATAGGCCAATTGATGTTCCTTCAAGAGATATAATTTTTTTTCATATTTTTATTTAAAATAGCCTTTAATTCTTAAATAATTTCACATGTAGTTATTTTATTATAATTATATGAAAATAAATCTAAGTTTAAGCAAAATAAGGTAATTTAGTATCAAAATGAAGCAAAATACTTTTTAAAATATGCCCATTTTCATGCACATTAAATATTCCCATGCTAACACTTTTGCTCGTCCTCAAATAAATCAATTTAAATCACTTTTAACTTAAATAGTTGACAATTTAAAAAAAACGAAACAAATATATTAGAGAAATCAAGGTTATCTATCATTTACTCAGTTGCATTATTCATCAACTAGAAAGGTATTCAAATGCTTGTATTCAATTCTTAATCAATTTAATTTAATCTAAAAAACCTTTCAAATAATAACTTAATCCATATAAATTAGTCTCTAACTTGGAAAAGCCACCCTGTTTGAAAATTTATCATTTCATTTGTCTATCTAAAAGGTTAGACTTAGTATTATTCTTCCCTTTAAAAGTTACTTTGTTATTTTAAAATGATGTTCTTGGTTTCTGATAATTGAATTTGTTTTTGTAAGAAAATTTTAAGGTAACAGAATAAGCTTCCTAAGATTAAGAACATCAGTTTTCTTTCACAAGTAAGATTGTTGGCTTCTCCTCTTTCTATTAGTCATAATTATTTTCTTTTCAATTATAATACACATTTAGCTTACTAGTATTTATGTTTTTGTTAATATTTCATAATATATTTTACTTTTGTGTATTTTTTGAATGATTCAAGGATTAGTATAGTTTATTCCTTCGTGTTTCCTTATATTGATCTTTTAATAACATGTACCACAAGTTTGTAATAGGATTAATTGACCAATGCTACTATTCTAACCATTAAATGGTTAGTTTTTGTTGCTAATGAATGTTTTAGGTTATTTTAGGTATAAATAGATTATGTATGAATTATGGGAGTGCTTGCATAATTACTACAATGCTACTTTTTAAATTTGTATAAAGGTTAATTACCAAAAAAGCTCAAACTTTTGTCAATTTTTAATTATGGCCTAAACTTTAAAAGTAGCAATAAAATGCCCAAACTTTCAATTTTTTTCAATTCTAGCCCAAACATCAAAAAGTGGCAACAAAATGCTAAAACTTTCAAATTTCTTCAATTATAATATGACATTATTTGTTGTTTTCCCAATGCCCTCAGCCATTTATTTTCTGTTTGTTTTTCTGATGGCCCAAACTACTATTACATTACAACGTATTACACTAATAAACTCTTTGTTTTTAGTTCGTTCTCCTAATGCCTTTAGTGTGAGGGCTTCGGAGTTACATAATATGAAAATCAAAGGGTGAGGGTATCAAGAGAACAAACTAAAAACAAAACAAAAAATTGAAATCAAATTGTAAGGTCGTCTAGGCCGCGTAATCTAATTTAAGTCATTTTTAAATAACGACGTCATTTTAATTATGTGAGTAAACGATGTCGTTTCATCAATCATCATTTGTTGTATTAATATTTGCTCGCATATATTAATAGTTAAGGTTTTGAAACACGTGGCAAACTACATTAGCAAACTTAACAGAAACACTAACGTTAGGCTAAAATTAAAAAATTGAAAGTTTGAGCAATTTATTGCTACTTTTTGAAATGCGGGCTAGAATTGAAAAATTTTGAAAGTTTGGGCATTTTATTTCTACTTTTTAAAGTTCAGATTATAATTAAAAAAATTGACAAAAAATTGAGTTTTTTTTGGGGTAATTAACCCTTTGTATAATTACTAAAATTAGGACAATTGCTTGTATAATTTGAAACAATGAATCTAATTTGGATTTTTTATACTTTTTCCATCGGTAAATATTACTGACGAACTTAAAAATTCCTTCACTATATTTAGCGACAAAAAAATATTTCATTGATAATCTTTAGTGATAGAAAAAAATTGTTTGTCGGTACGGAATATTTTTATTTCGTCGCTAAAAATTACCAATGACCGTTTCTTCGACGACTCATGTGGTCGGTATATTCTTTCGGTAATGTTCGTTTCTAAACACCCATTTTTGTAGTGTCATGTCATACTTTCTATGGCTTTTGAGTTCCCAAATTTTGATTTTGAGAGCATAGCTTCTTTTTTTAGTTTTTTTGATATGGAGCTTAAAATAAACTTTGTTTTGTTTAAAGGAAACCTTAGTTTCTCTCTATTAATATTTGTTTCTAGGATTCTTTTTGACAGATCTCTAATTTGTCAAAGTTTTGATTGGTTCTAAAAATACAGTTATCTGCTTGCTCTACGAAGCTCGAAGGTGCCTCCATGGAAACTCACCGTCTCTCTTTTAGCTTGATTTTGTAATTTATTGATTTGTTTCAGTCATGAAGTATTCTTTATATTAATCTTTTGAGGTGTAGAAGAAGCATCCTATCAGAGTAAATCTAAATTGGAATCATAGTTTGAACAACTTGAAAAATATTTGAAGAAAGCAAAAGATCAACTAAATATATTTAAGTTACGAAGAGTTAACAAAATGTTGAAGACATAAAGAAGCAACTCTTAGTCTTAGCTATGTCAATAAAGCTTAAGGAGACCTAATAGTAGTTGATGGAGCCTTTTGCTTCTAAGGATGTTGGACTCCAAGAGTTCCAAAGTATCCCAATATTAGGATAAAGCTTGCTAGTTTGAGCTAGAGGATGTCTAGAGGCAGAACTCGATGGATTCTGCCACCTTAGCATCTGCTATAAATAAAATAGAAAAAATCAAGAATCAGTTGGAATTGAGAAGTTTTATTGAGAGAGAGGAGCATATCCTTCTGAACTAACATAATTTTTTTATTTTTAATTGGTTCTTTGTCATGTAAGATGTTACGTATGGCATAAGACCACCAAAAATTAATAAATAATACCACCTTTATTTTTTTATAACGAGTTGACATAGATATTAAGTCGGGATTTATTTTGAACAATTATATCACTACAAAAAATCATCCAATTAATGACAAAAAATTGGCAATGGTAAAGAAACTATTGCCAATTACCGATGGTAATCCTACACCCTTCGGAAAACTTGTCTAAAAGAATTTAGATTACCGATGGTAGTAATATCCGTCGCTGATATTGCACGGGGAAGTTTGCCACTAGATGTTTTTGCTTTATCGACGAAAATTTTCGTCGATAATTTATCCGTAAGTTGGCTATTAAAACATCATCGTCCGTTGACTATTTCTGTTAAACTTTTTAAGAATAATGAAACAACTTCATTTGGTTCGTTTCATTAGGTTTTAAACCAAACGATGTCATTTTGTGACCTTTAAAATGCTTCAGGAGGCTCCCCCCCACCCAACCTTCCTCCTTCGTTCTCCACCTCTGTTGTTGTTCTTTGTCGCTTCTTCTTTGCTATTGTCTTCTTCGTCCATCTACCACGTCTTCGTTGTTTGTTGCCACCATCTTCTCTGGTCGTGGAGCTGTGCATTTGGTGAAGGTATGCCGACCACATAGACCCCTTCATTGTTCTACCGAAATGAATATGTGTTTCATTATTGTTTGATTCATTATGTGTAAATGTTTGTGCATGGGATTTGGAAGCCACTATGGTTTAATCGTTTATTTAATTTATTCATGGATGATTAAGTATTTATCTAATTTATTCATCGATGAAATTAGTTAATAGTCAAATTTTTTTCTTCTGCCTTAATTTTTTTGAAACTACATTGGATTGAGTTATTATTTTTAACTCTAATTATAGCTATGATTGGTTGTTAAATGTTTATAGTTAGGGCTTATTGAAAATTTTCTATGAGAATTTGATTGAATACAACATTACATCGAATTTGATTATTATCATTGGATATTTATGAAGTATGAAGGTTATGGATAATATGATATATATGAATGTCTATTGGTGTTTATATTGATACTTATTGGGTTGATTAGGCCCTCTTGGCATGTAATAGTATTAATCTTAGTTTACTTAGATTGTTTTATCATTTAACATGTGAGAAAATTTAATGGGGCCATTGATTGAATTGTTTTACATATTGTATTATAGATTAAGGATTGTTTTTTTGTTTATATATCAATGTAGGAAGTGTTTGAATGTTAAAACTAACATACTATAATGATATTGATTTTTTTTAAGGTTTAGTTGGTTAACTAGGTATTTCATATAAGGGCATTTTAATGTTTTCATAGTTACTAAATTATCATAAACTTGTTAGAAGTAGTATTAGACTTATTTTACACTCTCCTTTATGCAAATGGAAGAAGACAGTTGTTATAATTGTTAGTTGATGTTAGTTTTTTTTTAGGTTGTTTTAGGTTAACTATCTATTATAACAAGACATTAAAAAGCTATGACAAAAAATAGGTAGAAGAAAAAGTCACTCATTGTAACAAGTAGAGAGTTATAACTTCTACCTTGTGGGTTATTACTCGTAAGGATTCTAAACCCCAGCACTCACTTATAGACATCCCACCCGTTGTCTAATTTATAGGGTAACAAACCCATCAAATCCTCTGATTAATAATAAAGATTTAATTGAAGTAATACAAGCCATACCAATGGATGTGTTTATGTTAACTTAATTAAAAATTAAGATAAGTTAGTATGTAAATTGAATATTATACTTGATTTTATTTCATTATCTCGTTAAAGAAAAAAATGAAATATTCCATGTAATTGAATTCAAATCGAATACATAAATTAGTGTAAAAGTTATTAATAGACTAATATGGATTAAAAATATGTAGTGTCCTTGAGCCTATTCCATTACCAGGTATTACTCCCCTGAAATCTTAACAAGAGAAGAAACAACTACCACTGCATCGAAATCTTAACAAGAGAAAGATACAGCTACTTGTTATTCTTACAAATGTCTTGATGTATTCTTTGACTTTGTCATTAATTGCCAATATAACTAAACAAAATTTTTGGTTTGTTGATAATAATGATCATGATCATTGGGATAACAGATAACTTGATGAGAAGTTGACAAAAATAAATGGACATGACAATTTGTGTTGCAAGATGGACAAAGCATAACCTTTGGTTTGATGATGATAACATAATTAATGTTCTTGTAAATTATGTAGTGTCCATACTTATACATCGCCATGAAGTTCATGAACACTGAGAGAAATGATAGCTTTTTTAGTGGTCAACTATAGCATCAACATAGGAGTTGTGTTTACGCTATCCAGAATAAGGAATTTCTTCAAAAGACTCCCTTAATCTTAATTACCGAAGAATCATAATAGCATGTAATTGGATTGCTTTTAGAACTATTTCTATTACCTATACTTTACCTTATCTTCTTTTCTTCTTAATTGTGACAAATTAAAAGAGTCGTAACATCACAATCATGTAAATGTGCAATTATTCATGTTGGGTGGGCATATGGATCATCAATGTCATCTTATATGCTTAAAAACAATGATAGTTGTTAAGTAGTCATTAATTCCTATGTAAAATCTAATATATCTCCTCCTACTTTGTCACTTTGCATATGAATCATGTTAATTGAAATAGTATTGACTTTAATATGATAAAGTTATTTAAGTTAATTAAGTTAACATTATATTTTGAAGTTAATTAAGTTAACTTTACCATTATGCACAACATCCTCATCTGAGCCCAATTCATCAACACTACCTATTATAGTCAGAACTTCTAGATCCATAATTAAAACGATAATCATATATGTTAGATACAACTTAATTATCCCAAGTATTTTAAAATATTAATTAACCTAATGCTACTTTCTTTAAATTTAATTAGCCTTAAAGATTTATTGAATGTAATAGGAACTATCTTGACTCTTAAATATTGGACTTCCTCACTAATTCTCGTGCCCAGTAATTTCTTAAATAATATAGTTAACTTCTGGAAATCCTAACAACTAAGGCCTAGATAATCTTATTCTCGAGGTACCTGAAAATTTAGAAAGGGTTATGTTCTTATATAAATGAATGAAATTGATTAAATTGAGTTCTTGTTGATTAGATTTGAGAATATCTTGATGTATTGACTAAAAATGATGGTGTATGGGTTAGAAATTGGTATACTTGATTTTTGAATTGGATTATTATAGATTTTGTGATATAAATGCATGTGGACTCAATTGAGAGTAGACATATAGTTTGGAGACCAAAATTGAGTTGTGGTTACTGGTGGATATAGAAATGTATTTTAATTGCAGGAATGACCCTTTTTTCAAAAGAGGGATGTCCATTTTATAAGAAAAACTCTGCTAAATTTTCAATAGGCTCCTCGTAATTGTTTTAATATATCCTGCTTTGTAAAATATGAATGTTTTTGGGAATTGGTTGTAGGAACTCATTCATTGGCAGTATTTATATTTTGAAGGAGATTGAAGAGAAGCTTTAGTAGGTATTCAAATGACATTCATATCCTTCTAACTATGGATGTCAACAATGATTTTTCACACATGGCAAATGAAATTTGTGTCAGTTTCTGTATTTCTCATTCTAGGTTTGTCATCATCATCTTCCTTCATGTACATTAGGAAGATCCTTCTGCAAGTTAGTTGAGGTTAGTGATTTTGTTTTTTACTATGTTTTCTTGAACTTACCTTTATTTGGGTATTTGTTTGCAGTTTGAACTTCCCATCTGAACTTCCTGCATTTTTAATTGAAATAGCCTGCACGATGTGAAACTTGTTTGTGCTATGAACTTCAGTTTATCATTGAATTAATATAAGATGAGTTTAAGTTATATTATAGCTCCAATATAATGATATGACATCTAAGTTATTTCAATTATGTTATCTAAAATTATTAGCTTCTCTTTACTTTTCATGTGCAAATTTTTACACGTATCTTTTTAAAATTGTATATGTTAAAACAATGTATTAAAATAAGTATTCATATTTTTATAAATACTTACTATATTTGGCACTAGTATATATTTAATATAGGTGTTTTAATATTAATTATCTTCTAACATATATGATTTCAAAAATATATGTTCGATCTTAAGTTTACAAATATTTTAGATCTCAATCTATAAACCTTAACCCATAACTTGTGAGCCATACTAACTGTGAGGCTTATCGGTGAAAAATACAAAGATCCTAGGAGTCACAACGTGAACTTGTAATCTAGATTCACATGTCTTATCTTAGATGTTTTGAAAACTTTGGTTAACATGAATGATACTAACTATGGATTCACTATTTCAAATTAACAGTTGTCCAGAAATGATTTTACAGGATAGATCTTGGATGTATAGACAATTAATCGCTAATGGTTTCATAAATCCTGAATTTGTTGAGAGAGTTGAAGCTTTTATTCATTATGCATGTTCTCAACCTGCATATATGGATGGGCCAAAGATTAGATGTCCATATAAAAAGTACAAACATAAATGTTTCCTTACTATTAACGAAGTTAATGGGCAATTGCTGAGAAAAGGGTTTGTCCCCAATTATTTTGAGTGGACACGAAATGGGAAAATTGACATTTGTAGCACCTCAACGGGTAATCAAGCAGAATCGTCTGTCAACCTAAATGAGTATGAAAGGGGGATTGGATTTACAACAAATTATGTGGATG
>JANSVA010271978.1:0-25564 GCA_025504915.1 Erythroxylum reticulatum
AGTGGGTGATCTGGGCTGTTACAAGTGGTATCAGAGCTGGTACCCGAACCGTTGTGCCAGCTAGGCTGGACCCCAAAAGAGGGCTGGGCCCTAAAGGAGTGGAGAGTGTGAGATCCCACATCTGTTAGAGAGGGAAACGAAGTACGCCTTATAAGCGTACGGATACCTCTCCTTTACAGATGCGTCTTCCATGGCCTAATGCATCGGATCCCATCAGAACTCCGATGTTAAATGTGCAAGGGTGAGAGTAGTACTAAGATGGGTGAGCTCCTAGGAAGGCCTCAGGAAAAGCAAAATCATGAGGGCTTGGCTGGGCTAAGGCCCAAAGTGGACAATATCTATGAGTGGGTGATCTGGGCTGTTACAGACAAGGATTAGGTGGTTTGGACATGTTAAGAAGAGATGCTCAAACGGTCCAGTAAGAAGATGCGAGAAGATTGTATTTAGAGTCTGTAAGAGAAAAAAAGGAAAGGTCTAAGAAGAGTTGAAGGGAGACAATCAAGAATGATAAGACACTGCTGAAACTTACTAGGGATATGACCCGTAATATAAAAC
Source organism: Erythroxylum reticulatum (assembly GCA_025504915.1). Taxonomy (NCBI): domain Eukaryota; kingdom Viridiplantae; phylum Streptophyta; class Magnoliopsida; order Malpighiales; family Erythroxylaceae; genus Erythroxylum; species Erythroxylum reticulatum. Next base: position 556 of record JANSVA010271978.1, read on the forward strand.
TTTCGTATACTAGGATACAGATAAAGGATCTCTCATAAAGAGGTTCTTGATAGGTCTTTTAGCATTTTCCTTTTGTAGTTAGCCTAAATTTTTAAATTTGTAGTATTACCTCTTAGGGATTTAGCCTGATCATCATCATCATCATTATTATTATTATTCATCATTGTTGTTGTTGTTATTAGTATTATTATTGTTGTTGTTCTTTTTTTATTATATATGCTTTTCCACATTCTTTAGTTTATTACTTATTTCATATTTTATTTATTTTATTTTTCATGTGAGTCATTTAGAAACAACCTCTGTACTAGTTAGGAGTAAGACTGCATACGATTAGACCACTCCAGACTCTGGATGTTAGTGAAATTTTTATTGAGTGTTGTTGTTGTTGTTGTTTAATTTTATGGTTGTGCACTACCTTACTCTTAGTAGCATAAAATTAGAACTAATTGATATGGCTAATTAATTAGTTAAATTAAGTTAGGAAAAGAGTTGGAAGATAAAGAAGAATCCCCAAATAGAAGAATTTTGTAAGCTGTGTTGTAGGACTAAAAGCATGATCCCCATACTATAATATGGATGGATATGATATAATATAGTTGGATGATGTTACACTTAAGGTGGCTCTTGTTTATGATGTGATAGAAGCTTCAAAAATGACATAGCATCTTCAATTAGGAGTTAACTAAGCATCATTGGCATCCCATATATTTGTTCGAATTTACTGAATTTCATTGCACTTCGAACATTTAAGTTTTATTTTGCTTCCACTCTCATCAAACTTTTGTTGCAAAATTGAAATTAAATTATAAGATATAACATCATTTCTTTAAGTTATTAAGCATGAGTGAAAATGCTCCAACAATTGAAAACAAAATTTTAGAACTTAATGTTATAGATAAAATCTTATTAAAAATTTTAACAACTATATTATATTTTAAATAATTTATAAAATTTAATTACAATTTTGTTAAAAAATTAAAATTATCTTTAAATGAATATATTTACATGCATATCTAAAAGAGTTACTAGTTAAGGGAATTAATTTATAATAATGGGTTTTAGAGAGAGAATCCCTTCTTTTTAGATTTCTTCCTTTAATTTCAAATTTCTCAACTTTCATAGACATGTTTTTTTTTCTTGAATGTTAGCCTTTATTGTTTTAAGTTACATTTCTGAATTCTGTTTTCCAGCTTTAGTATTTTAATCTGTCTTCTTCCTGCTCTCTTTTCTTTACTTGCCTCCACTTCTCTCGTTACAATAGTTAGACACTTGAAAAGATAGTTTAGGATGCTTACATTACTCAGCTTCCTAAGTTACTATTTAGATTAACTATTTTTCTAAACTTTCCCTCTTACCAGTTACCTTTATCATTTTTTTTAACCTTTCTAGGAAGTGGCTTACCAAGGAACAAACCTTGAGAAATGCTTAAGAGAGAAGTTCTTGAACCTTTGACCCTTAGGGCTCATCTTTCAGCTTTACCTTCATTTTTGTCTACACCCTTTCCCCAACCTACCACGAAGGACATACCATTGCTACTACCACCACCTTTATTACTTTCATATCTATTGTCTGCCACTACCTTATTTTTGCTCTAAACTAAGAAAAACAACTTCATACATGGAGTAACTTGATCAAATTCAAACAAGCTAGGGAAAACTTACCCACTACCTTAAGGCTTCCTTAGAGGTGGTATAGTTCCTCCTCTTATTAGTCCTCTTAAAGTTGGAGTAAACAGTTGGTCCTCCTCACTTGTTTAGTTTTTTCCGGATAAAAGAGCCTCTTTTGTAACAACCCAACATTTACCTTGGAAGTATTATAGCATGTCTGGGATGTATTAAGAAGTAAACATAGTGAATTAAGTACGTCTAAGTATAGTAAGAGATATAATGGTATTTAATGCAAAATATAAGGGTAAATGGATAATTTGTTTACTTCGGCACAGACATACATACTTAGATGTGAAACATGTATGGAAATTTTTAATATGTTTTCTTGGATTTATGAATGTGATGTGAGGGGAATTGATAAAATAAGTATATCATAAGTAAATTGGATGATTTTGGTTAAATTGGATGTATTTTTTGTTGTTCTTACATGATAAGACCAAAGTTAGTTGATTTGGGATTTGTACATCGCTAAATGGATAGGTTCCACTGAATATATTTCTGAAATTTGGCCATATATTAGTCTGTAGACCTCCAAATTGAATACTTTTAATTGGAGATTAAACTAGAGACATAGATATAAAACTTTCATGAAGGAACTGAAATCTGATTTTTCCTTTAAGAGTTTTGAGTTCTATTTTAAAGTTGAGTTCTGGCTATTGTCCTTGTTTTCCAACAACCTGTAGTTTTTGGAGTATAACTTCCAATATAATTAACCAAATTGCATGAAATTTATTCCATTAGAAAATTAAGACATATGTGAATGAAATAAATTAATAAGATTATAGGATAATGAGGGAATTAAAGGAAGAAGAAGGACTAACATGCAAATTTCCTAAAGTCAACTCATGGACCAATAAATTTAAAGCATATGTGTCCAACAGAATTGTAACACATGGTCCAATAGAATTTTAACACATGGTTCAATGGAATTGTAACATGTGGTCTAATGGGATTGCAACACATGGTCCAATAGGATTGTGGCATATGGTCCAATGGGATTGAAACATGTGTCTAAGACTAGAAAATTCATGACACGGCATAAGGAGAGGGGAGATGGACGACACTTTGATAGCTTAAATTCAGATTTTTCTCCTCTCCATTTCACCTTCTTCATCCCATCATTTTTCACTTGGTAATTCAAGCAAAGTCAAAGAGGAAGGGAAGGAAAAGCACTAGAAGAACTACTTTGCTAATTTTAAGGTTTAGGACTTCACTTAATTAATTTCTATAATTATGTACATCTATATGTGTAAAAAGATTCATTTGGATGTGGAATGGTTTCTAGGGTGATACTTTGGTGCTATTTTGGTGTTATCATATATAGAATTGGTTGAATATGACAAGAGATTATTGTATACTGGAATTCTGTCTAGGTTTGTTAAACCAGTCACCTTGTTTGGGTCATAAATCAACTTACAAACCTTTAAATTAGGTGATTTCAGTTGTATAGGAAAAGTAAGCCACATAAATATAAATATCTATAAGGGATTCTAAATTAATTCTAGCTATATGACATTGGAAATTAGGATAGAAAATGGTGGCCTGATGCTGCCCCTGTTTTGGAGCAGTGTGTGATATTTAGCCTATAACTCATATGTTAGAAGTCCAAATGACCTAATCTTTAGTGTTTTTAAAACTAAAGGCATAGAAGGATAAATGTCTAGAAGACTATGAAAACTAGTTTTGACTTTTTCTATATGAATATTAAGGAACAACTGGACTCTGTCATATGATTTGTTTTTGGACTGATAGTTTGCCTATTTTTAGATCACTTTAGGATTTAGCTCAAATTGCATTGTTTTGAGTTTATTTTTGTTTTTTTTTTATTTTTATCGAATCTTATCTAAACCTTTTTGAATGTGTATGAAACTTTTCAAAAACCTAGAAATAAATGAAATAGGACTTAATATATGCGAATTGGGGGATTGAACATTGGAACTAAATATTGAGCATAATGCATTCCATAAAAAACTTACATGTACATAAATGATTTGTTTCTCATATGTGTCTAGTATGATTATAAAAGTGTTTGACACCCTTCTAATGGTGGTATGTTATGACTTGCATATATGAACAGATACAAATTTTGTGGATTGAAATGTATATCATATGAATTGTTAATATATGAATTGTGAAATTGGAAAATGGTTAAAGGAAATGTTATAGTGCCTGCTCTATTGTCTTGGTGGTGGATAGATGGGCATACCTATAGGGTTATAGTGAATCTGCTACAGTTTGGCACCAGTGGTGTCCATAGTTCAATACCTTTGGTTATCCACAGTTTGATACCTTCAAGTATCCACAGTTCGATACCTTCGGGCATCTACAGTTTGATATCTTTAGATATCTATAACACCAGTTATCCACACCCATAGAAAATGTGCAAGCTTAACACAGAAAGGAAACTTAATAGTCTTAAATAGGAAATGTAGCATGACAACATGGATAATTGGTATTGATGAGCATTTGAATTGGTTGTAATGATGAATTGTAATGATGTGCAATTATATTGATAATATGTATCAATGAGCATTGAATATCAATATTTGGCTTAAAAATGTGCATTTTCAGTATACGGATAATATATTGAAGCATATTTGCATTATATACTTTGCTTAAGTATGCCATCGTTGTTTAAGTTAGTATTAAATATCAATGTTTGGTTCATAAATGTGAATTTATGGTACGTGAGTTATGATATTTCTAAATATGTGCGCTTGGCGGATGACTGCTATGAGTGGTCATCCAAACTAAGTGTTTCTCTACTATGCTTCCAAGCTTAGCATGAGTGCTAATCCGTGTAGGTCTAAGTAATAAGAGTATGGCACAGGGATCATATGTAACGACCAAGGTCAACAGCTAAGAGTGAAAGTACCTTTAGATGTGTCTTTTGGTTTAGCATGATTGCATACGTAAATGAGTAAAGGAAATTATATATTTTCTTTTTAGATTATCATGTAAATGTAAAGATGTATTACTAATGTTAAATGATAATGTTAAGCATTGGGGAGTTTTGTAATGTTTATATGTATAACATTAATTAGAATTGTACACCTTGAACATGTGTACATGAATTTGGTTGCTATGTGTGTGGATGGTTGTAGATTTTGTATAGGGGGTGTTACACTTTTACTTAACGCTTGGGCTTTCTCCAAATGAGGCAAAGCTAACTTGGAGAAAACTCTATTTTTTGATGTCAATAACTTCATCTTTAGGTTATCTAGTGACTCTAATCTTTCTAGCGTTATTGAATAGGGGCCATGACATACAGTTTGAAAGCCACTTCTTTTAATGAGACGACAACCCAAGATGACACTTGATAGAGGCAAGGTGACAATATTAACAGTATGGATAAACTTCCTTATCTTCCTCTTAAATAGTGAACTAAGGAAGGTATAAAATTTTTAACGAGTATGCTAGTTAATCTACAATGAGGTCTTTAGAGATCACGAGTTACCTTCCTTACTGATAATCGAAAGGTTATTAGAATTAGGTGAGTTATTGGATGATGTCATTCGACTAGCCTATAATTGAAAACCTTCAACAAATAGAGCTTGAAGACCAATAGGTAAGCTCTTCAAAGCTAGATCTTATAACGAGCTAATGGGAATATAGGAGGTGGTGTCTAATTATAAAGTAGATATACCGCATTTAGAAGCTATAAAGCAAGCAGGGAATGATATCAATATGGAGGGCAATATCCAATGAGCAATAAGAATAGGGAAACAAATCCAGAATCCTAGGATGGCTAATCATACTATGTCTACTATAACTTAGTCTATCTACTATAAATTAGTCTCTTTTTTGGAAGAAGTCAACAGTGACTCCAATATGGCCTCCTATAATGGTGCTTCAGTTTTAACTTCAAGACCAAAAAGAAGAAAAAAATTTGGTAAAATAAGAAAGGTGAGGGTCCCTCCCCTAGCCTTATCTCGTGAATCTATTATTTTGGAATCTAAGAGGACTTTATAGTCCACTAAACAAATAAGGACTTAAAAATATAATCAGGGGGAAGAAACCTATTTTTTTGGCTTATTAGATAATAAAATAAAAGCCTCTAACTTAAGGAAAGAACTAGGTCATTTGGCCAGAAGATGGGCTTATATATCCAATCATTCCCATCATTACAATGGGAGAGTCATAGCTGGATTTGATCCTTCAGTTATTTTAGTTACTTAAATTTTTTGCTTTGACCAGTTGATACATTCCCAATGTAACTGTACTAGATATAGCAGTTCCTTTCTTATCTCAATCATTTATGCTTCCAATATGAGTCTCTAAAGGAATTGCCTATAGTAATTTGAGGATTATTCACAGTATAGTCAAATTACCTTCATTACTAGGGGAGATTTTAATTGCATTCTAAAGCTGGAAGAGGCAAAATACTTATCTATAAGTAGAAACACTAATGGAAATAAAAGAGCAGCGATAGTTGATTCCATTGGTTTAACTGATCTGAGTTATATTATACAAATGTTCACCGAGTCCAACAAACATATGGTATTTGGCTTCATGAGAAAGAAGTTGGACATAATATTAACAAATTATGCATGGTTGAATACATTACCTTCTAGCTTTGCCCAATTTGGCCCTCCTATGTGTTTTGATCATTCTATTTTAGAGGTTAAAGGTATGTTAAACTCTAGACATCACAAATCCCCTTTTAAATTCCGTAATCTTATACTTCAGTTAGATGGCTTCTAGGAAGCAGTACAGAAGGGTATCAATTCTTACATCTTAGGTTGTAAGGCTTTCTAACTGATAAACAAACTCAAGAATGTGAAAATAGGACTCAAATTGCTAAAATATGCCCATATACTAAAGTTTTGCTCAAGAATAACAAATCTCAACTCTAATTCCTCCAAGTTAAACTTTATAACACACCTAAAAATTTCAATCTCAAGATGCAAGAAGAGTTAACTCTCAATCACTATACCTAGGCTTTATCATTATATAATTCCATTTTTAAATAGAAGGCCAGAATATAACGTCTCAAAGAAGGTGAAAAATGCACTAGCTTCTTCTTCAATACCATATTGTCCCATAAAACATCAATTGTATTAAAGCTCTTATTAACAATGAAAGAAACATAGTTACAAAGCATCATGTCATCAAAGAGGTCATTTATAAATACTACAAGGGTCTTCTTAGCAACTCATTTGCATCCTCCTCTACTATCTTAGTAATTAAGAAGTATATTCAAGCTAGACTTCAGGAAAAAGCTTTTTCTTTCCTCACTAGGCCAATCACATAAAATGAGATTAGGAAAGGTGTTTTCAATTTCAGTTAAGACAAGTTGTTTGGCCTTGACAGATTTAATGTTTTTTCTTTTATAAAAATTGGGACATCATAAGTGGAGCAGTGGTAGACTGTATGCTGGAATTCTTATAAAACAAAAAAATGCTAAGGGAACTAAATAAGACCCCCCATGCCTTATTCCTAAGATAAAGAATCCCTCATCACCTTAATACTTTGTTCCTATCTCATGTTGTAACATCTATGTAGAAGGTAATTGTAAAAATTTTGGTAGATAGACTTAAGGGTATCCTTACCACTATTATAAGCCTTTACCAAGGAGCCTTCGTTGATGACAGAAGAATTCAAGATAACCTTCTACTAGTTTTAAGGATTATTTCAATAATCCAGGAATAAAAACTTGCTTCGTAAAGATTGACATCTATAAGGCCTTTGATTTATTATAATGGGACTTTATCCTAAATCGCCTCAAAGCTTTTAATTTTCCAAACATTTTAGTATCCTAGATAAAGGCCTTCATAACTATACTTCTTTCTATGCTTTAATAACTTGTGAGATGAGCTATAGGTATTAGGCAAGGAGACCCAATATCTCCCTACCTATTTACCATTGCCATTGAAATTCTGACCATGATCACTCAAAAGCATATTCTTAGCTCAAGGGGGTTTAGATATCACCACAAGTGTGATAATTTAAAGTTTTTTTTCTTTAACCTATATAGATGATCTACTATTTTTCTGTAGAATGAATCTATAATATCTAAAAGTCATCATTAACACTTAGAAATGTTTTCCTCAATGTTTGGGTTGAAAATAAATTTTACGAAAAGAAAAGTATTTGTTTTTATAGGTATTCTTGATATAGCTACATTGTAATAGATATCAAACATACAGGTATAGGAGATACCCATAACATATCTTGGTTTGCCAATTTGTCCCAAAATGCCTAAGTACTTAGACTATCACAGGCTAATAGAAAACACAAAGAGAAAGGTTGGGGCTTAGCAAAATAAGTTCTTATCTTTGGTAAGTCATATACAATTAACCAAGAACATCCTTTCTAACATGTATACCCACTGGGGCTCACATATTATGCTTCCTAAAAGACTAATAGAGGAGCTGGAAAGGATCCTGAAGAGATTTCTATGTTCTGGTGATGTTAATAATGCTTATTAAGCCAAATTATATTTGGAGAAACTATGGCCTCCTATACAAGAAGGAGGTTTTGGATTGACATTATTGATGCTAAGTTTTAATCTATTAAAAAACTTTAGAATACTACAAGCATACAGGTTGTGAATTGTAGTACGTGAGGTGTCGATCCCACGAAGAGTTGTGAACTAATTTAATCCTAAGTTATCTAAGGCTTAAGGAATTAATAAAATAAAAAAAAGAGCAGAAAAGTAAACACAAGAATATGATTGACAAAAAATTAATTCGTAAATTAATATGGAAAGAAACCACTTGAGCAACACCAAATTGACAATGGGAAAACACACAAAATAATTTACCAAAGTATAAGAGATGGGAATTTTCCTATCTTCAATAATAACCTAACCATTTATGCGTTATTGTGGTGTCGGTGTCGGTTCTAGATTATTCAAGGGGGAATTACTCTCTCCGAAGTTATAATCACAAATCCTAATTAATTCTTAATTAAGTTTAGAACCAAACAAGTAAACTCTTAATTACAGATAACCCTAACCCTAATTAGTTCTTAAATTTTCTAATAAATAATCGAGTCTCACATGGGATCTCTTTCCAAATGATTACTGATTTGATTAAGTGTGTGGTCCATTAGATTGTTTAACTTTTATTAAACAACATAATCATTTCGTATTTGGTTCACTCTCTCGATTTATTACCGAAATGTGAAGCTACAACAATCAATCACAATACTCAATTGCAATAACAAAAAAATGATTAGATTACCATCAAATCAAGTCAAAATACCTTAAGAAAATTAGAAATCATCATTGATTCCAATTCCATAAACATATTCATATCCATCTCACATTTTTAATAAAGAAAGAACAAGATGAACAAAATTGTCACTTGGAAAGGGATTGGGATGACTCGAGAAGGCAGCAGCATCGAAAGCCCTCCCATCTTCTTCTCTTCTCCCTTCTCTCTCTTCATTATCTCCTCTTGAAGCTTTTCCCAAAGTGGAAGAATGGAGCGCTCCTTTTAGGGTTCTTTCCTTTTCTTTATATACTCTTTTCTATTTTGGAAAACCTTAGGATTTTTTCGAGTCTAAAAAGTCCCTAAAAAGCTTGAATTCGGAAGGCCATCAGTGTTGTTGTTGTGCAGGTCAAAATTATGGCACTTCATTTCACCTTATGTTATGATCATGGAAGACTGGCCACAATCATGGTAGCTCCATCTTGCTTCTGCCATGATCATGACACATTGGCCACGATCTTGGCCATGGTTTTTACCTTGGGCTTCCTCTAATTCTCCTCTATTCTTTGATATTTGCCCTGAAACATTAGAAAACACATCTAGGCACCTCAAACACATAAAATTGAAGCTCAATTGCGTGCTCTAACCCACAAAGCACAAATATTTAACTAAATAACAAAATCTTAACCTAAACATGTACTAAACATTCAATTTAATAACTAAATATATACTAAATTGTGCACTAAACATTATGCAATCTACTACTATCAACATTTACACACTTAAACTTTTGCTTGTTCTCAAGCAAAAAAAAATCAACAAACAAAACACTAAAACACAACACACACATATATGCAATAATGGGACAATGACATTAATCTTTATGAAACAAATTTAACTATAAACACCATCTCTCAAATTGTTCTAACTTATTAACTTGCAAAACCTATATCTAGGTACTTCAAATTAAATTTACATACTAATCAAGACCTTAATGTCAAGTTTATTCACCAATATTAGTTGCATACGCACATTGATAGTTATTCAGTCAATTAAAATTATAACTATTCTTAAGTAGGCTTTCACGAAAATTTAAGTTATTCACAAAGATCGGTAGGCTTATTTGACATAACATTATTTTTGTTAATTTTGATTGACATGAACCTGCCTTTTTATGGGAAGGTAAATATTTGTGATGAATGTCGATTTGGTTACTCAACTAGGTTATGTTTTTATTAAGTAGCATAGTTGGAATGTCATTGTAGCCTTTCGACGTGAAGGCAAACTTTTGTGATGAATGTCTCCCTATTAGTTAGCTACATTACATTCTCAACTGGCTACTAGCTCTATTCATAACCCGAAGGCCAGCTGAATAGTTATTTATTTAAGATTTACACTTTATTCATATTTTATTATTACCTACCTCATTTCTAATTCTCATGAAAAGACATTGACTAATGCTAGTTATTCAATTGGATGAAAATTACAAATGAATGTGACAAATTCCTAGGGTGAATAGAATAATTTCATATCCTAATTAACATGTATATTAAAGTAGCTTAGGCCACTAATTTCACCAGCTAATAAATCTTTGGAACCTAAAAGACTATGTTCAAAGTTAAATAGATTCTATTAAGTCTTAACCATTGACACATTCATATGGATCCCATCATGATAACCTAAATAAACTAATATACAATATGCAAAATTCACATTCAAAATAAAAGCATTTATGCACACCATCCTCCCCACACTTAGACAACATATTGTACTTAATGTGAGAAGAGAAAACAAACAACACATAAGGTGGGAATACATAGAAAATAAAATGAAAAATAAAGCCATAATTTAAAAGAGAAAGGGTTAGAACACAAAACCATCGTGGTGATGGTAATGGAGGTGGTAGTTAAACATCTAGAGCCTCGGAATATCTGTGAATGCATTGGATGTCCCGGCTCTGGTGATGCCCCGGCTCTGGTGTCTTTGTTCTCTGTCCATCTCCTTCATCATTTTGGCATTTTCTGCAATTATTTTATTAGTGTCTGAGAGTGAGGTGAGTACCTTCTTCCAACCAGCTTCTTCTTCCTCTTCAAATTCTTCACTTGTGGACTCGTCCACTCATTGTTGTCATGATGCCAAACTGAAATTGACTTGTCCCACCCTTTTCTTAATATGAGATTTGGAGCTAACATCTCAGAGTATAATACCACGGCCCTCGAAATCCCAACTCTAGCTAAATTATGCATATTAAAGATCTCAGGGAAACAAACAGTTAGCCCTTCACAATCGATACCATAATAAGTAACAATAGCTACAACTAAGTAACCCATACCAAACTTATTGCTTCTTTTTTCGGAGTGGCAATAAGAGTGTTGAAAATATGGGTTGAGGTATATACCTAAATGCTACAATCTATGCACCACAAAATTAAAAGTTCTTAATTGAACATTTGTTTCTTTCTCTCTTGTCAAACACAAGTTGGCATATGAACTTGTGTAATAGCAAATGTTCATGACTCCTAATAATATTATTTTGGGAATTTTTGGTATCGAAGTCATCTAACCCAGTTAGTTGTGCCCATTATCTCTTGGCACAGAATTGATCATGTTGATCCACGATGGTTCATTATGGGAATCCACTAATCTCACATATGTTTCATAATTCAGCACATACGGTCGACCTCACATCTGAAGCTATAATTCCTCATGGTTACTTGGTTCAAAGTGAAAGGTGGTAAAGAATTTAATGGTGAGTTATTCATAAATAACGAATAAGAACCATTGAGTTCTATTATCTAGGTTTTCCACCTCCTCCATTAAACCTAATCTTTCTAAAATATCAAAGTCAAAATTTCTCAACACTGCAATGGTTTTAGAATGAAGAGTGCGAAAACAGTTACCTTCCACTTCCAAATAAATTGGAAAAGGTGCTCCATAATCATCTACCCGGTTCCATTTTCTGCGCCTTTATACTTGAACTTTTCCTTTTGGTTGTGCATATTTAATTGTTTGCTTAATTCGTGAACCCATTAGGAGTGACAAATTTGTGACAAATTTAGAGGGAGAGAGAGAGAGAGACTTAAGGTGGATATAGAGGGAAGTGAGAGGAAAATGGGTTCTTGAGGTTAGAGAGAGAAAGTGGGAATGAAAAGTGAATGCATAATGAGGTTAGATGTAAATAAATAGAGAGATGGGAAGACGGTGTAAAATTGAAAAGAAAATCAACCAAAAACATACATGCCCATTTTGCCCCGCCATAGGCCACTATCGTGGCCCTGCTAAATTTCTGCACGCTTCCCAATTTTTTTTCTTTTCCTCATTTCACCATTGAGGTCTTTCCTTAACCTCTTGTTTGCTTTATCACCTTATTGTGCTTTCCTTTGACAACATTCCCATGTCAAATGGTCCTCAATTCTTCCAAGATATGTACTTGAAATTAAAACACATATAAATGAAATTCAAAACCTACCTACACAAAAGATGAAAAAAGAAATGATAAAGACCATAGGTTGCCTCCCATGTAGTGCTTTTTTTCCCCATCAGTAGCTAGATGTACGTTTTTTTGCCTATGGTGGTTCAAACAAGTCATTTAATGGTGGTACGATCATAGATTTCACAAAGTGCAGGTGAACTACCGGACTGCTTTTGCTACCACCCTTGTTCTTCGGCTTCTTACTTCTCTTTCACATCTTTGGTTAGGGTTATGCTTTTTTAAATGACTCTTTACACGTGCACCATTACTTAAGTTCTTGATAAGACTTGTTGCTTTTCATAACATCGACAGATTTGTGAAGATGGTTGTTAACTTTGGAAACCTTGAATGACACCTTGTCATCCGCTACTCTTAGAGTCAGTCATCCCCCATCAATGTCTATAATTGATCGGACGGTGGCCAAAAATGGTCATCTAAGGATAATTGGTGTTTCCACGTCTTTTTCAATGTCTAAAATAACAAAATTTGTAGGGAAATTGAATTTTTCATTCTTAACCTAAACCTCTATAACTAATTTTCTAGGATGATGCACTGATTCATCTACTGTTTTAGTGCACATCATAGTACGTGTGATCTCGCCTAACTCCTATATTTGACATAATTTGTAAGAAATCATATTGATATTAGCTACTAGATTTATGAATGCTTGTTCAATTTTAACAGTACCTATGGTGCAAGGGAGGTAAAAGTCTCCCAAATCATCTCTCTTCTATGGTAGTGTTAGCATTTCCGTAGAGTTCCTTCTGCCTGACAATTCATTCTCAACGCTCTCTTTCATATATTCTTTACTATCACATCAAAGATTGCCTTCAACTCCATTTCTTTCTACTTCCACTGTGGTAGAATAAGATATGGAATTGGAGGTTGACATTTCTTGATTTTAGACAGGTTATATTTAATTCCCATAGAACTTCCATTGATCATTTGCCTTTCTTTTCCCCCTCATCTTTAACTTGATCGGTTTTCTTATCAGCAACCTTGGTGATCATCATTATTCTCTCCTTTGGATTCACCTCATTTTTACTCGTAACAGTTACCATACTTCAGGTCAATAATGTATATGCTAACTGGCTCATTTGGACTTCCAAGTTATGAATAGAGGAGGTGTGGTTCTTTGTGATTTGTTTAAATTTCCCTTCTAACCTCTTATGAGCATCTTCCATGCCTCAAATATTTTGTAAAATCTTATCCAACTTAGAGTCTATTGAGTTTGGTTTCTCTTGTTGGAAACCCAGTGGTTTTTGAGGTCAAAATTGACCTCCTGCATTGCTCGACCAAGAGATGTTAGGGTGATTCTTCCACCCAGGATTATAAGTGTTTAAGTAGGGGTTGATTCCCCCTCCTCGATTGTATTGCACTCCTATGTAATTCACTTATTTTGATTGATAACCATTCATTAGGAAACAATTAATGTATCGTGGTCCATTTGCCCATATAGCTCACATTTTAGATGAATAGTTTTCACAGGAGCTGAGGAAGAGGCCTTCATATTGTTTAGTTGTTGAGTTAGATTGTCAATCTTTGCTTGCATTTCAATGATTGAGTCCATTGCTAAAGCTCCTTTTTGCTCATGAAGGGTTGTATGTTGTCTACCCCAATCATTTGTCGAAAGACAACTATTGGTAGCCATTTCTTCTAATAAGCCTTCAGCTTCATCCATCATCTTCCTCATCAACAATCCTCCTAATGCTGAATCAATAATGCCTTGTGTAGATGGGTTCACTCTATTATAAAAGGTTTGTAAAAGGACTTATTTGGGTAAATTATGATGTCAACACCTCCTTTACAAGTCCTTATATTTCTCCCATGCTTGGTAAAGTGATTCCCCATCACTCTATTGAAAGTTTACAATCTCCTTGATTATCTTTATGGTTTTGGTGAGAGGGAAGTATTTGTCTAAAAATGCTTGTACCAATTGTTCCCACATTGTGATATTTGCAGGACTAAGAGAGTGATACCATACTTTGGCTCTATCCTTTAATGTAAAGGGGAAAAGCCTCATCTTAACAGCATCTTCTGAAATTTGATGATATCAAAAGGTATCATATATCTCAAGAAAGTTCATGATAAGTGCATTGGGATCCATATTGATCAATTCGTAATATTGTACATTTTGCTACAACATGTTAGTAGAGCAGGTTTTATTTTAAATGATGCTGCTTAGACAGGTAGCCTTATGACACCTTGATTAGCCGTATTAAACCCTAGTCTTATGAAATCCATGAAGGTCCATGGTTGGGCTCCTTTGTTGCCTTCATAATCAAATTCTCGCTAAAACTCCTCAACCATAGTCAGTTCTATATTTTCTTCTTCATGTTTTTCTCTTCGAATTGTGATCTCTAAGCAGGCGGTGTCAAACTTTAATGTTTCGGCTATCCGATTCAAACTTCTAGTAACTTTTGTATTTATGCAAATGCATGGACATAAGAGTGGAAAAAAAACCTTAGACAAAAAGAATTAAACTAGTCCTACTACTCTTCGACAACGGTGCTCAAAACTTGTTGATGCTAAGTTCTAATCGTTTAAAAACCCTCAGAATACTGCAAATGCACAGGTCGTCAACTGTAGCATATGAGGTGTCAATCACACGAGGAAATGTGAACTAATCTAATACTAGGTTATCCAAGGCTTAAGGAATTAATAAAATAAAATAAAAATAGAACAGAAAAGTAAACACAAGAATATGATTGATGGAAAATTAATTCGTAAATTAACACAAAAAGAAATCACTTGAGCAACACCAAATTGATAATAAGAAAACACAAGATAATTTACCAAATTGTGACAGGTGATTTTTCCTATCTTCAGTACTAACCTAACCATTTCTGTGTTATTGTGGTGTCGGTTCTAAATTATCAAATGGAGGATTACTCTCTCTTAAGTTATAATCATAAACCTAATTAATCCTTAATTAAGTTTAGTATTGAACACGTAATCTCTTAATTATAGATAGCCCTAATCCTAATTAGTTCTTAAGTTTTCTAATCAACAAATGGGTCTCACACGGAATCTCTCTCTGTACAGTTACCGATTTGATTAATTTGTGATTTATTAGATTATTTAACTCTCATTAAACAACCTAATCATTTAATATTTAGTTCACTCTCTCGATGTATTATCGAAACATGAAGCTACAATAATCAATCACAACTCTCTATTGCAATAACACATAAATGGTTAGATTACCATCAAAATAAGTCAAAATCCCTAAAGAAATTTAGAAAATCATCATTGAATCTAAATCCATAAACTTATTCATATCCATCTTACATATTCAATAAAGAAAGAACAAGATTATCGAAGTTTTCACTTGGAAAGGGATCTGGATGACTTAGGAAGGAAACAATGTTGGAAACCCTTTCTTCTTCTTGTCTCCTCCCTTGTATCTCTTCTTCTTCTCTCCTTTTAAAGGTTTTTCCAAAGTGGTAGAATGGAGAGCTCTTTTTAGGATTCTTTTCTTTTTTATATACTCTTTTATATTCTAGGTAACCTAGGGTTTTTTTGAATCCAAAAAGTCCCTCAAAAACTTGAATCTGGAAGGTCGTCCATGAACTTGGTACTTGATTTCATCTTCTATTATGATCATGGCAGGTTCATCTTGATTCTGTCACATTCGTGGCACATTGACCATTGCCTTTTGCCTCCGGCTTCCTTTAATTCTCCTCTGCTCTTCGATATTTTTCCTAAAACACTAGCAAACACATAAAATCACCTCAAACACATAAAATTGAAGCTCAATCACATGCTCTAACCCACAAAACACACGAAACACAAATATTTAACTAAATATCAAAACCCTAACCTAAACATGCACTAAACATTCAATTTAATAACTAAACACATACTAAGCTACCTACTAAACGTTAAGCAATCTAACCATTACCAAACATCCATATGGAATAAGAATCAAGTATTATCGGAAAAATGGACTTAGAGGTTACAAAAAAACAAAGAAGCTATATGGGTAAAATGGGCACATTCCCACTACTTGGAAAAATAATAACTTCTGGAGCATGAAAGAAACTAGATCACAATATTGGTCCTTAGTAGAGATGTTCAGGATGAGATATATGATTTATCCTCATATCAAGATACATATTGGAAATGGTCCTGGAACATGGTTGTGGCTGGACAATTAGTCTGTAATAAGCCCTCTATCCTAAAGGACTAAACTAAATTCCTTGAAAAAAGACTACCAAAGGATACTATAGTCTTAGAGATTATAAAGGGTCTAAACTGGCACCTTCCTTATAAAGGTATGTCTTGTATTGCCAACAACCTTCCAAATTACCCACCTAGCCCCCTAAACTTAGATTTTTACATTTGACAACTCATCAATCATAATAACTTACCAATTCATCCTTAAAAAAAGGTCATATTTTCCTAAGGTGAATTAGTTTGAACTAGTCTAGTATAATTTCAACAGTTTTTAAAGCATTTTAAGTATGTTGGTTAGCCACACTAGTTTTGGATAAAAGATAGGCTCAATTACAATGTGAACCCTTTATGTCTTCTTTGTAAGGTGGAGCCCAAATCAATACCCTTTCTCTTCTTCAAATATTCTTATTCTATAGCTATTTGGTTTAATATCCAAGATAAAATGAGATGTTATTGCAATGCGGAAGAATGAGCACATATTATCAACTGGATTTCTAACTTGATGCTATTGCAATGTGGAAGAATGGGCATATATAATCAAATGGATTTCTAATCTATCTATAAGAAACAAAATTGAGTTACTCCCTATTGAAACAACATTTTCCTGCTACACCTATATGCTTTAGAGAGAGAGGAGTCATTGGGTTTATAGGGGAATCGAGACTTAAAAATACCAAATTACAGACAAACTTACCTATTAGATTAGGGAAACATTATTAGATAATCAAAGCCAATTGATACTAAATGACAGAACTAGAAAATGTTGGTATTTGACATAATTTCCTAAAGAATGTCGATTAGGGAAGTTGTAATAATCTAAGATCATAAAAATTTAAACATGCAACATCAAATAATCTAGCAATGTATAAGATACAAAAGACAAGTACATAAAATATGATAGGAGATATCAATTTAGAGAATAACTCGATCTCTTTACCTAGAATCTTAGAGTGTTATAAATCCATTTAATTTTTAGTTATAACTCATCCCTCTAAAGATGCCTTATTAAATGAAGCTTCGTGAATATATTATAACTTATTGAACTGATTGTCTTAGTTAGTAACTGTATACTGTTTAGTATGTTTGGTATATGTTTCATATATGTATGCCGTTTTGATCCATGTGTTTTCTTCTCCCCAAGTTATTATGGATCATATATCTCGATTACATATTTCTCATAATTTGTAAGATATGTTTATTTTCCTCTTTGGAAATATAACTTTATTTAATTTCCTAAGAAAAAAGAGAGTTATTAGTCTAAATTATATTACAATTAATCAATTTAAATGGGCTAAGATTAAGATGTATGTGGGTCATGTATTTACTTCTGATGGTAATGTCTTTAGTTATTTTAAGCTCTTGAATCCTCCTTAAACATGTCATAACTAAAACTTGCCCAAAGTACTAGAGTTAATGTTTTGGGTAGCGAAGAAAGGGCAAGAGGTGATACCCTTTACATTGGTAATGCCTAGTTCCACCTTATTATACACGTTCTTCCCTAACTAAAATTGCTTTTTGCAAGCCATCATTCTAGGTAATTCTGCTTCTCCTTGTGTTTTACTATCTTCGTGTTACTTTATCCCACTAGATGAGTTTGAGAATTATTGGTAGTCTCTATGTTTGTGGTGTTCATATTGCACTCCATATGTAGATTGTGGGAAATTATTTTCTCTTTAATCATAATGATTGTTCTAATGCCCAAAATCAACCTATTCACTTTATTCTTATTGAATATTCTTCTATTGCTCTCAAACCATATACCGTGTATTGTGTTAGATAAGGCTAGTTTATTTATTATCCATTCCACCTCCTTTTCCTTCTATTCCTTGAGGTACCATTGAATTTTATGTTCCTAAGTATGATAGGAAGGTCTAAAATTGCATAAATTTAATATTGTAAATTATATTTGGGATGAATAGTGGTAGGTAAAAAACAATTGCTCAATTTTTTCATCTCTGTTATAGAGGATACATGTTGTAGAAATTCTTATGAATTTCTTAAGAAAGGTGAGGGTATTAACGTTTTTTTTCAAAAAGTGTCATCCATATTAGCATTAATACCCTAGGATTTTCCTGCTTGAGTTTTTCCATGTTACCTTAATGGGGGAACCATTTAATAGTTTCATGCATTATAGTTAGTGAAAACTCCATTATTAGCTTTCCTCCATTCGATTTGGCCTTCCATGTTTAGGTTTAGTTAAACTTATATGTATTGAGCACAATATGACCTAGCTACCTTATCCCTATAGAAGACAACTGTTTCGTAAACTATTGCATTCCTTAGTATCACACTTTTAAGATGCATCGTCTCCTAGATTTCACCTGTGGCCCTAAATTAGACCAAAAATATAACAAAATAGGGTTAATTTTCCATCCCCCACATAGTGTACAAACTCTTTTTTATATTTCTCTTTTATCTTGAAGAGCTAAGTCATTGTCTAAAAGAAACTAAGGCTTGAATTTAGTATCAAGAATTCTTATTGCTTTATGTAATATGCATGAACCTATTAAACCTATATTGGCTCTTGGTCCCTTAGGATTCTCTATACTCTTTTTAACAATAGTACCTAGTTAATCATCCTAACAGGATTGATTCCAAGTACACATTATTGTTTTTGGAAAATTAGACCATTTCTCCATTACATTAAATCTTCCTTGAATACTCCTTTTCCATAGGAATCTCCACAAAATTAGCTCAATTTCCGTAGTGATACTTTTAAAGAGACAAAAAAAGAGCTCTAATATATGTGTAGGTTGTTCAAGATGGAATTGATGAGTAGGACCTTTCCAACTAGGCTTTAGGAGCTCCAACTAGCCATTTTCAACATTTTCTTCAGTAGAGGTTTGAGATCAATACAAGAGAGTTTTTTTTTCCATTTTCAATGGGAATTCCCAAGTAGGTAATAGTAGTCTTAGTTAACTTTATACTTGTAATTTGAGAAATTAACATTATCCTCTAGACTAGATGAAGCGATGAGTTTTTTTGCTTATTAATGACAACACTTGACATAGATTGGAAGAGGTTAAGAGCAGTCATCAATAGGCTTATAGAGATGGGTTTAGCCTTGGAGAATAGGATTAAGTCATCTACATTTAATAAGTATGTGATTTTTAGACCCCTATATAAGGAGCGATATTTGAATTGTTGATCATATTGATCATTATCTTGATTAGCCTCATAATTACTTCAATAGCTAGAGTGAATAAGTAGGGTGACAAGAAGTCTGCTTGATTGAGGGGACTCACTCCTTTGATCAACCTATTTGGTTAACCATTGATGAGTATCCCATATGATATAGTTGGGACAAATTAAGTGATCCATTAGATAAACTGAGTGGAAAAAATAGTAATCTACATTGTCAGTAAAAACATTTAAATCCAAATAATCATAACCGTTTTGGAAATCAATTTTTGATGCACAATTTTTAGGTGAGTTTTTTTTATTAATGATCATGGTTTTTCGATGTGTGTAAGTTCTAATTAATAACCTCGATAATCTGCAAGCGTACAGGTCATTTGTATAGTACCTAATGTGTTGATCCTACAAGTAGGGATAATCTAATCTTAAAATCTAAGGCTAAAACAATTCGCATTAATTCAAAATGTAACAAAAATAGGGCAAGAATTTAATTCAATCATGCAACTCAATTACAAGAATCAATTATGAAAATGTAAACAAAGTAGCTATTGCATCACATACTTAAGAATCAACCTAAAGGAACTATCAATTGAGAGAAAGGGGAAAATTTTACCTATCTTTAACGCTAACCCAATTAATTATGAATTATCGGATTATTTATCCTAAACAATCCTAAGATTGATTCCTCTTTCTCGAGTTATAATCATTAACCCCAAATTATAAACCCTAATCAGAATATGGAAAATTGCAATTTCTCAATTAACAATCTATCCAAAACCTTAATTAGATATGAATTGTCCAATAAACTATCGGGAACCTATGCGAGATCTCTCTTCACACAATTACCGATTTGATTAATTCCTCATTCTTATTAAATCACCCAACTCTCGTTAGCCCAATTTAATTATTTTTCATTTGATTCACCCTCTCAGTCTATTACGAATTATGCAATTACAGAAATCAATAACAATAATTCTAATAAACATAAAACAATCAGATTTCATTAAATCAAAGAAAAAATCTCAACATTCACAATTCTATCATCAAACTACTATTTCCAATTTTATGCAATAATAAAAATGAAAAATAACAGAAAATATGATTCTAAATGGAGACTGGAGGTAGCAACGTCGGAAACTTTTGATTCGGGAAGTCTGTCGATGTCGGCTTCTTCTCCACTTCTCTCTTCCTTCTTCTCTTTCTCAATCTCTCAACAATTCTCTTTAGGGTTTCTCTCCAAAGTTGGCTGATGCAACAGCTCCTTCATCTTCTTTGTCTTATTCTTTATGTACCTTTGGTGTTTTGGGTGACCCTAGGGTTTTTTGAGGTCCAAAAGGTCCAAAAACTCCCTCAAAACTTGATGTTTTTGAGTGTTTACATGTCTGCCTGATGTGGGCCATGATCGTGGCCCTATAAGCCATGACCGTGAACCACATCTGAGCCTTCTGTCACGATCATGACAAGTAAGCTACGATTGTGGGCTGTGTCTTCGGCTTCTGTCATGATCGTGGCATATGGGCAGGCTAACTTTAATGCTTTTGCCACGATCGTGGTCTACTGTGTCACAATCATAGGCTGTTTTTTCGGCCTGAATGTCTCTAAAACTTCTCTGTTCTTTGATGTTCACCCTGAAACACTAACAAATACATCAAGATACCTTAAAAATATAATAATTAAGCTCAAAGACTTGTACTAACCTCTAAAACACTTAAATACAAATAATTAACAAATAAACACAATTCTAACCTAAACATTTCCTAAATGATTGAATTAACAATTAACTACTTTTCAAATTAAACCTTAAAATATGATGTAATTCACACTTATCAAGTAATTCTTGAAAAGCTTTTATACTAACAATATGTTTTCCTTTTATAGATCTACCGTAGGTGCAATCTCCATGGGATGGATCTATTATGTTACATAGCATGGGTTTTAATATTTCAGTAAAGATTTCATCAATTACTTTATATGTGGTGTTATAATAGGAAATTGGTATATAATCTTTCATTGAGTTAATCTTTGGTATGAGAGCGATGTTCGTTTTGTTGATGTCCTTTAACATTCTTCCCTTGTTGAAGAAATCATGTACTACCTGTGTCACTACTTTCTTTGTAAAATTAAGTGTTTTTTTTTAAAAGTTTCCATTGTATCTATTAGGCCCTAGTGCTTTATTGAGATTTAAGGAAAACAATGTCTTTTCAACCTCAGAGGCCTCAATAGATTTAATTATGGAGTCCATCAAATGTGCAGGTAACTAGTCCCTCATAATTGATTGGATGACATTTATTGTAGATGAAGCAGTGGTCTTTGCTCTTATTGAATTAAAGAAGAACCTGATTACTTCTTGGATTTCCTTCTTAGAGCTTAGGATTTCCCCGTTATCTCTTTCAAAAAGGGAAAACTCATTGTTGTTCCTCTTTATTTGAATGGATTTGTAGAAGAATTGGGTTTTTTTTCACCTTACTTTATTTATAGAACTCTAGATCTCTATTTAAGGATAAATAGCTTAATTTCTTCCATATTATCGTAGTGATTAAGGGTGGTTCTTTTTATAACGGATCTCTATATAGTGTATCTTAGATTTGCTCAAACTTGCTTCTAGCTTAATTAACTATTTTCTCAGTATGCAAAGTCATGATGGAATTTATATTCTTTAATTCATTTTTTATGGCCTGCATCTTCTTCACATAAATTTATTATTTGATTCCTCTTATTGGACTTTGTAGTTCACTGATTAGTGCCTCCTTAAAAGAATTTTCTTATAAGAAATGGTTTAAATCTGAATGGGTTTCCCTTAGTTTCAGTATCATTATTATTTGGATTAGAATAGGGGTATGATCTGGCAAAAGCTGATTGTTGAACTGTGTTTTGTTTCTAAAAATTCTCTAACCACATCTTATTTACTAAGGCTTGTCTAATTTTTTCCTTATGAAGAACCTTCCTTTATACTTATAGTTTTATATATAAAAGGATCCCTCCATTTTTAGGTATATCACTTATAAGTCCCTGTAACATTCCATAAGTTCTTTAGTGTGATCCATTAAGCTCATCATATAGTTACAATCTCCTATAATCAGCTATAGGTAATCCATGATGTCCTTTATCTTCCTTAATTTATTCCCCAGTGATGATCTTTAGAAGCTCAAGTTAAAGGCAGGCACAAAGGTGATACATAATTGCATATTTTGCTTTCTTATTTTGACTTATATATGAATTAATTAGTTTTATATACGAATTGGATAGACCTCTATCTCTTTTGGGTCATAAATGAGAATGATTATGCCATTGTAAAGACATGAATTATTAGATATAATTGGATAGTTACTCTGAGTGTATCTCAAGTTATAACAATTATTACCTTTGATCTTTATTTCTAATAAACCAATAAGGACATGTTTCTTTTCTTTTATGAAATCACAAAGCTTGTTTTACTTACCTGGGCTATTAAGCCCCCTAATGCTCTATAATAAGATTCTTATTTGGAATTAGAGTTGAGAGCATTATTCTTACTATTTTTTGAAAATTTTACTCAATTTGATTCTTTTCTGTTTCTTTGCCAGTTGGAGAGTTTACTTTTAATGTATTATTTCTTAATTGTTGGTGGTAGTGCTCTTATTAATGTAACCAATTTGTGCGCGTTAAAGGTCTTGTGTATCATTTTCCTGATTGGTTATTTCCTGATTTTTTATTTTCCTTATCAAATGATGGGAGAATTCCTACCTCTTTCATATTTTCTTCCTTGTTGTCCTTCTTATAACTACTTTTGGCATTTTTCCTTAAATTTTGACACTACTTATTATTTTTCCTCTTGTGTCTTTCCAAGTTCTAGCCTATTTTCCCCTTCAACTATATTGGTTAGCTTATTGTAGCTTCTTATTTTAAAGTGATTTCTAGTAGGCTATCATAATCCATTTTGATTTATTTGTTTTGGCCTCCAATTGTAATTTATTGGCATATAATCTTTAAACAAATTGTTTCTTTTATTTAACCTTATAACAAGATTGGTGTCAGGTAGTTGAAATTTGATGCTTATTAATACATAAATTCTTATATAGTTAATTCTCTTCATTATATTAGTTGTTTCTTCAATGAAAGGCTTTTTTACAATACTTGCAAAGTGATTTTTTATGGTCCAATATTTAGAGGATTCTTATGCAAGTTCATCCAAATGCATTTTTTCTATTTTAAGTTATTAATCTAATTCCAAATTTTCGTACTTGCAATAATATTGGCTTAGTATTATCATACGAAGGTCCATTCTCTACAAATTTTGGGAAAGTTAACCTGATGAGAACTTGAATAAGAATATATCATCATCGTTGAAGAGTACTTCAAACATTCCATAATCATTTAATTATGTTTGGCTTATGAGTTGATAGCCTGGAAAATTACTAGTATTCCCTAAAAAAGACAATTAAGGAGCTCTTCCACTCTACTAATCCCTTTTTATGAATGCCTATATTTGGTGCAACTATCTTCTTACCTTCTAAGGAATCTATTGGAGGATAGAACTGAAGGTTTTTTTTTATGGTGAGTTATCTCCAAAAACTTGCTTCTATGTTTTTTGAGTAACAAACTGAGCTTCTGTAAAAGACAACTTTTTAGGTTACTTTAGGCTTTGGTTTATAATATAACGAGAGAGCTCAAAGGGGTTTAAAGATTATATCCCACTAAGTATAAGTTTTAGGGGTGGAAAGAACTTGGGTTTAAGGTTTAAAATGCTTAACATCTTTGGAAAGAAGAGGAATGTTTCATTCATAGGAAAATAAAAAAGACTAAACGTAAAAAAAGGTGGGAAAGGACTAAAAATGGAGCTAATGGAGAAGTACAAAAGGAGTGGCTGAGATGGGATGCATAAATCAACAGATATGATGATTAAAGAAATAGAGAATCTAAATAGAGTAGATTTGCAAGGATTAAGGTAGAGAGTTTTAGTTTACACCATAGATGGCATGCATACATAGGAAGAACAAAGCATAAGTTTCAAACAATCATTGTGAAAGTTGAAGAAGAGGAGGTGGCTGAAGAGACCACCAGTTAACTAGTGCTATCTTTCATAAATTTAAGTTAAGCTAGTTGAAAAGGGTACATTTTAATATTCAAAATTTTCTTTTATATTTGATTTCAATATTTTGTATTTTATATTAAAAAGATATTTATAATTAATTTTTAGATAAATTTACACTAATTCCTACAAAAATTTAATTAATTTATGTATATGTAACATTTATTTTTGGCATCTAATAAGTATAAATTGCATCGTGTTTTAGGGCATAGTTTGATATTTGTTTAGTCGTTAATTCAATCAATTGGTACTTGTTTAGGTTAAAATTGTGTTAGTTTGTGATTTATTTGTGTTTTAAGTGTTTTATGGGTTAGTACAAGTCTTTGAGC
>JANSVA010272184.1:0-25561 GCA_025504915.1 Erythroxylum reticulatum
TGTGGTCCAACACAGTTATGGTATCAAAACAAGAAGAGGATTCGATAATGGTTAAGGAAACTTCATTGGAATAAGCTCAGCGATTATGATTTCGCAAGAGTTGGGTTCTGAAAACAGTGCCCGACATTTATAGTATCTGAGCAAGAGTTGGGTTCTAGAAACGGGATATAATAAAAATGAAGATTTCAACTTGACTTGTACACGACCCTATAAAAATACAAAGGTGGTGTTATTTGATGCACGGTTAGATGAACAACCATGCATCCAACCTTGCATCTTCCTAGAAACTAGTTCTTCATAAAAATGGAAGTGTGAGTGGTCAAAGAGGGTATGAATCCTTTTGGGATAAGAAAGTAGGCATAACACTCACTCTTGGGAGATTTATGGAGGGTTAGTCTTCCTCCTGTCAATTCGTAGGGGAAATCAAAGTCGAAGATCACAAATGAACATCTCTTTATTGAGTATTGTTGATCTTCTCTTTATAGAGGTTGTTTATGTTATTCTTTGTCTATTAATTTACATATTTGTGTAAGAATGATTTGAATGCTTTCACTGGATTGTTTTTATATAAACCCTTTTTCTAAAATCTTTAATACATTACGTAACAGTTGTGTTTTTAATTTGTTTGTGATAAACAAATGGTATTGAATCATTAGGGATAACATAACATAGGTTAAACGACCCATGCTCATGTGGTTGTTACCTAGATTAGTCTTTTTTCTAGTTCATATTGTGACAGTCCTATTAAATCTAGAGAGCTTATTCTAGGTTGTTCGAGCTAGGTTTAGTTTAAAAGCTTTTTTTGGATTAAACATGAACTAAAGAAAAATGAGGTTATCAGAACTTATTATTAACCTACAATTAATAGTTTCTAAGAGAGATGTGAAAACAACAGAACAATGAAGTATGTTTATTTATGTATAGGCTGAGATTAAACTAAGAACTAAATTATAAAAACATTCATCAATTTTATCAATCTTCAACTGTTTGATTTGATTAGCTTTTATTGATTCAATTTCACTATATTTTCTTTATTGTTTCAAACCAAAACCCCCTTTACTTCTTAAACATAAATTCTTTTCATTACAAAAGCTACGTGTACATTCCTTATGGATATGATCCCTACTCACCACTGCTATAAATCTTAGTGTGCAGAGTTAAGTTTTATTTTCTGGTACATTCAACACACATCAATTTCTTCTTTTATGTATATATTGTTTATAACCATTTTTTAACTAATTTCTTAATCTTTACACATTTGTTATGATCTCCTTATAGAGAACCTCTACAATTTGATCCAGAGATTGAAAGGACACTATGAAGGTTATGAAGGGAAATGAGAACAACTCTAGAAGTACAATAGGAGCATGAAATTAATGCAACAATGGGTAATATGAGAACATTAAGGGAGTTGGCTACACCAGACTTAACTCAAAGATTATTATGCATTACTTTTTCTAATTTTACTGACATGTCAATTTTGAGCTTAAGTATGGGATAATCTATTTGTTACCTAACTTTCATGGACTTACAAGTGAGAATGCACACAAGTATCTTAAAGAACTTGATGTGATATGTCTAAGTATGCAAACTCCAGGGGTGACAAATTAGCAAATCATGTTAAGGACTTTCCCATTCTTACTGAAAAATACAACAAAGGATTAGTTATTTAATTTGCCAGCTGGGAGCGTGAACGTGTGGATTAAGATGTAGAGGCTATTTTTGGAGAATTATTATTTAGCACCAAAAACAACCAATATATGGAAAGAAATATATGGCATAAAGCAACATAATGGAGAGTCCCTTTACAAGTATTGGGAACATTTTAAGAAGTTATCTCCAACTGCCCCCTCTGTAACATATCATAATAACTCCTTATCCATTACTTATGAAAAGGAGCTTGGTAGATGCAGTGAGTGGTAGGGAACTTTACGAAAAGACTCCTATTTTTAATTGAGCATATGGCTACAAATACTCAACAATTTAGTACTCACAATGATGTTCTTCATGTAAATGAAGTAAGTATTTCTTCCATCAAACATCGTTTTGATGAGCTGACAACAATTTTAAGACAAATTGCAATCAAACATGCAAAGGTAAAGCGTATGGAATATGTGCAAATATAAGCCATCTGATTGATAGGTGTTGAACTTTACAAGAGGGAAGTATGGAATTTGTAAATGTTATGGGAGAGAATTTTCCTAACCAGCACATCCTGTATTCCCAGACATATAACCCAGGTTGCAGAGACCATCCCAACCTGAGTTTTGAAGGAAATAGACAGTAGAATCACTTCCTAAATAGGCCACAAGGAGCGTAATAATTTTACTAAGGCCACAAGCCTCGTCTTCTAATTCAAGTACATCTTTGGAAGACTTAGTTAACTCTCTTACTACTAGCACAATGTAATTTTAGCAAGATGTAAAATCGAGCATCTATAATTTGGAAAGCCAAATGGGTCAGATGGAGAAGCTATCAACCTCCTAGAATCACAAAGTAGAGTAAAGTTATCATATTAACCCGAGGTGAATCCAAGGAACATTAGCACGATAACCTTAAAGAGCCAAAAGGAGGTCGAGATTCCCAAGCAGACCTCACCGAGGATAGCTAATGAAGAAGAAATCGAGAAGGAGGTAGGAAATGAAGGAAATCCCAAAGGTAAACTTTGAACACCTTAATATAGTTAAGACTAATCCTGATGCAAGACCTAATAGGAACTTGTCCTAAAGAACCTTCAACAAGATGGAACTATGCCTGGTAATGGCTAGAATCAAACATATACGGAATTACAAGAAACAAAATTGAAAAGATAGAAATAGAACACAAAGAGGAAAGGGGTTAGAAGAATGTTATTTAATGGAAAGAACCCTAAAAAAACTTGTCTCTTAGAGCCCTAGCAAGAATGTTGGTCAATGGAAAGAACCCTAAGAGAACTTGTCTCTTAGAACTCTAACATGGGGACACCACAAAGGAAGACCACTCTTTCGATAAGTCAAGTATTCTCAAAGAATACAAAGAAACCAAGAATGCTCTCAATATTATTTCTGAATGAAAAATCCCCTTTCAGAGTATATAGAGGGTGACTATTTATAGGAAAAACTTCCTAACTTAATGCCCTAAAGAAGAAAATAAATAAAAGGAAACAAGTCAATACCTAAAAGGAAACAAATAAACTTAGAAAGGTATTGACTAGCTAACCTTATTTCAAGGAAAACAAAAAAGGAAACTAATTAAAACATGATCTAAACAAATTGGACCTTATAGATCACATCCTTCTCCTTATTTTTAAGTGGCACATAGTTGTCACATGGTATTTTAAGTGAGTTCTCCCAATTGGACTCCATGTAGGCCTTTGGACACTTCATGTTGGGCTTTAAGGAATAAGACAATGCCTCTTGGATCTTTACAAGAAGAAATCTGACTCAACAACATAAGCTCTATCTCTTGAAGGTCTTGGATCAAACAATTCAATGCTTGCTTCATTGCTTTGGCCCTATCTCTTGTCATTGGGCCTCTAACATCTTGTAATGGATCTTTAGGAACATTAGACTTGAATGTTGGGCCTTTGATATGGGAATTTTGTTCAGCCCCTTGCCTTGCACATTCAAACTTCAAATCTGATCCAATTTCAGCTCCTAATCCTCCTTTTGCAAGCTCATATCCATGCAAGTCATGTCTTAGGCTTCCTTGAGGTGGATCACACCATGTATTCTCTTCTCGTCTTTCACATGCCTATGGTTCTCCATTAAATCCTATAAATTTTCCTAGAAGATTAGAAAAATTGAACAAGGAGGAAAAAATAAAGAGATATTAGAGACTTTCCGAAAGATAGAAGTGAATATGCCTTTGCTAGATGCAATCAAGTAAGTGCTAGGTATGAAAAATTCCTTAAAAAATTATGTAACAATAAAAGAAATTTCAGAGACAACTAGAAGGTGATGATGGGTAAGAACATTTCTAAGGTTTTCAAAAAGAAGATACCTTCAAAATATTGGGATCTAAGCATGTTCATTATTTCCTATAGAATTGGTAACATATGATTAATAGAGCTATATTAGATTTGTGAGCTTCAACAAATGTTATGCCTCAGTCAAATTTATGTTTCCTTAAATTTAGGCCCTTTAAAAGAAACAGGTCTTATCATACAATTACCTAAATGTACTAATACTTACTCTGACGACATAGTTGAAGATGTTTTGGTGTAGGTAAATAAGCCAGTGTTCCCTGCAAATTTCTATGTAGTTAATATGAATGATGAAACCTAATATAACCCAATACTTATCTTACTAGGGAGACCATTTCTTATCATGACCTAAACTAAGATAGATGTTCGTAAGGGCACCCTCACAATGGAATTTGATGGGGAAGTAATTCATTTTAACTTTTTTATGCAATGAAACAACATCAAGATGATCATTCTATTTTCTGTATTGATGTGAATCATCCTTTAGTGTAGGAAATGTTTAAATTGAATTGGAAGGATCAATTAGAAGCAACCTTAACTGAGCACTTGGAATTAGAAGCCACTAATGATGTTGACTTGGGATAGGAGTTGATTGAGATGGTGGCTACCTTACAGTCATTGGATACCTCTCCCACAAGGTATGAATTGGCTTCTGTACAGTTACCTAAATCTTACCACAGGTTATTATCTTATGATGTGGAGATACCTAATATGGAGTTGAAACCACTACCTATACACCTAAAGCATGCATATTTAGGAGATAAGTAGACCCTACCAACCATTATTTCGGTAGTGTTGACTTTTGATTAAGAAGAAAAACTGATTAGAATTTTAAGAGAGAATAAGAAGGCCATTGGATGGACAATTACAAATATTCAAGGAATAAGCCCTTCAATATGTATGCATCTTGTTTTTTTAGAGGAGGATGCTAAGTCCATAAGGCATTCACAATGTAGATTGAAACCTCCAATGATGGAAGTAGTAAGAAGGAAGTGTTAAAGCTTCTAATTCTAGGGTCATTTATCGCATCTATGACAGTAATTAGGTAAGTTCAGTTCAAATGGTTCCAAAGAAGTTTGGAATCATAGTAGTAGCTAATTAGGATGATGAAATGATTCCCACCCATATGTAAACTGGGTGACAAGTATGCATTGACAATGGAAAATTGAACACGGTAACTCGTAAAGACCATTTCCCCCTCCCCTTTGTTGATCAAATGCTTGAAAGATTAACTAGATATAAGTATTAGTATTTTCTGGATGGCTTTTTAAGTTATCTTCAGATCCTAATTGCATCAAAGGATCAAGAAAAGACCACCTTTATATGTCCGTTCGATACATTTTCTTATGAAAAACGTCATTCAGATTGTGCAATACACCCATCACATTCCAAAGATGTATGCTGAGTATTTTCTCTAAGTATGTTGAGAAAATCATAGAGTTATTCATGGATGACTTTAGTGCTTATGGTTCTTCTTTTGATGAATTCTTAGAAAATCTTGCTTTTATCTTGGGAAGGTTCATTGAAACTAACCTTGTACTTAATTAGGAAAGATATCATTTTATGGTAGATCAAGGTACAGTTTAATTAGGAAAGATATCATTTTATGGTAGATCAAGGTACAGTTTTAGGGCATGTCATATCTACTAGGGGTATAGAAGTAGACAAGTCTAAAATTGATCTTTCTTCCTTACCTTACCCCTCAAATGTGTAGGAAGTTCATTTGTTTCTTGACCATGTAGGTTTTTACCATAGGTTTATTAAAATTTCTTGAGGATAGCCTCACCTCTATGCAAATTGTTGCAACAAGATGTCTTATTTGAGTTCAACAATAATTAGAAGGAGGCCTTTAACAAACTTAAGAAGCTCTTAACATCCCCATCAGTGATTCAACCTCCAAATAGGAGCCTCCTGTTTGAGATCATATGTAATACAAGTGATTATGCTATAAGGGTGGTTCTAGGATAAAAAGTGGGCAAAGTGTCACATTCCATCTATTATGCTTCGAAGACTTTGAGTCCAGCTCAACTAAATTATTCTATAACTGAAAAAGAACTTTTGTTTCACATATTTTGATAGATACATATTTTAATTTATTTTTACACACATTTTTTATGTATTTTGCTTCATACTTTATACTTTTATTGTATGTTTGATACTTAATTTTCTCCAAGTGTTTTTATAAGTTATAATTGCCTCCACAGACTTAAAGGAGAAGAATTCAAATGAGAATAAGGCATAAAATGAAGATTCAAAGCACAGAAGGGATGCACAACTGTGCAAAAGTCCATGCACTTCTCTCAGGTCGTCAAGATTTGTGAATTCTAGAGATTTTGGCTATAGATAGTTTGATGATCAATCATGCATTAGCACATGTATCTCTTAAAACCCTAAATTTTACAATAAAAAAAGTTTTGAAAGGCTTATCAGAGGGAGCAGACTTAAGGAGGCAATTTCAGAATTGGACATCATTCTCAAGGGGAAATTTTGATCTATAGAAGTACAAAACATGAAGAAATCATCGAAAGATTCATTAAAATATAAGATCAAATCTCTACCTTGCAAGAATATTCGTCAGAAGACAATCAGGGAGATTTAAAATTATGAACTAATTGTTTTCAATTCATTTTTCTTTCAATTTATGCTTGATTTCGTTTTTAGTCATATGTAACTAAACATTTTGTTAGTGTTTAGGTTAGATGAACCCTACGTTTATCCTTTAACAATGTTTTGATTCTTTTATTAATGTAATCAATTTGATTGGTATATTATCTAATTACATGTTTTATTTATGTTCTAATAAATCTGAAATATTAGATCATAACCTAATTTCATACATAGAGATTGAGAAATCCTATTTATGAATAGATCTACCATAATTGGAAGGAGTTGAAAGCAACCCTAAAGATAGGATGACTTAAATCTTCTAGATTAGGGTCAAATCTAATATAGGGATTCACAAATCGGTAAAGGAATCCTTTAAACTTTAACTTGGGTAATTCGGTTCAAAATCTTAGGATTAGTTATTAATAGACTCAGGGTCAGCTATTAGCATACCATAGGAATCTCCACAGTCTAATAGATCAATAAAACAATTGTATAATAAGAGATCAATCTATTAAGGGTTTAGGGGACTCGAAGCCTAGACATTAATTTTCAATATCGATAAATTTCTAAGTGCTTCCTTATTTCTCTGTTCTTTATTGCTACCTATTTTATTTCACTTTCTTTAGGTTTTATTTTCTTTTAACTAAAAATCACAAGCATTTCATAATTAGTAGTATTCATTGTCTTTGTGAGATTAACCCATACTTGTCGTTACTAACTACAGCTACGTCATGCACTTGCGATTAATTTATAATTGACTAACTTAGAAATATTCAATCAAGTTTTTAATGTCATTTCTAGGTACTTTGATATTAGGAACACCTAAGTGCTATCACTCTAGTTATTATTTTTTGTATTTTATTTTATATTATTATTATATTGTATTGTATTTATGGCTTAGTCATTTAATTATATTTTGAATTTCTCTACTTGATTTTAAGTCTATGGTTTATGTAGGATTTACAATTTATTATCATAGCCACAACTCATAATAGAAGGATGGAGCAGAAAACACTTTTGTGGGAGCCAGAACATATCTTTCTTATCCATGACATCACCATATGGGAGAGAGAGTTTTAACACATGTTTTCGAAGTCTCAATCGATGTCTATGTCGTATTGTGATATTTATGGGAGTACTTAATAGAATCCTAAATGTCAAGCACCAACCTATATGTAGGAGCAACCAAACATATATAATAAACCTCAAGGTGTATTATACGAGAATAACTATAATTCAGTATGGAGCAACTCTTACAACTATGGATGGGAAGATTACACTCTAGCTGAAGATTTATAGCACCAAGTACCTCTAGTTAATGAGCCAACTCTGAAAGATATGATGGTTATTGATTTCATTCAAGAATCAATCATGAAGCATCAAG
Organism: Erythroxylum reticulatum; assembly: GCA_025504915.1. Taxonomy (NCBI): domain Eukaryota; kingdom Viridiplantae; phylum Streptophyta; class Magnoliopsida; order Malpighiales; family Erythroxylaceae; genus Erythroxylum; species Erythroxylum reticulatum. Next base: position 7,956 of record JANSVA010272184.1, read on the forward strand.
AAACAAAGGCTCGTATATAAAATTTGGTGAACCATATGGACCAATTAGTGGAGGAACTATTTGATGAGATGCAAGGGAGTTTACCCAATTTTACTCTAACTGACGCTGAAAAATATAGAATGGCCATCACCTTTAGTAGTGAAATTAAGCTCTTAGAAGAAGAAGAGGAAGAGGAAGAGGAAGCAAGTATTGAATATAAATTAATGGAACTCCTTGTTGAAATGAAAGCTAACCAATGTGAATTTAAGAGTGAATAAAAGACTAGGGTTAGCTTCATAAATGGAGTGACATTCTAAGAAGAGTTTTTGAAAGAAGAAGAAGTATCCATCCAAAAAGAGGAAGTAGAAAAGTGCTAGAAAGTAATTAAAGAAGATAAGCCAAAAACCTTAATCTATGAATAAGAAGAGTGGACAGAGGTGGTTAAGAAAGAACTAGTGGAGGAACTAAGTAAGGAAATTATTAATGAGGTGTTGGTAGTAATCTTAAGTACAAAAGGTTCCCATTTCTTCAAAGACAACTATTAGAGTTAGTAGATGATTCAGGATATTTTGTTATCCCTTATTTTATTAAAATTTTGTCATTAAAAAAGGCATTAATGCATGTGATTGGGTTGATTAATTGTATAAATTATGTTTTGATGACTATCCTACAATAGGTGGCTTACTTATAGGCTAAGAAACTACTTTGTGGAGAAAAGGGAGAAAGCAACCCACTGATCATAGACCCAAGATGATGGTAATCATACAGGGTACATCGAGCTATAAACGTTAAACAAGAACTGCATGAGAGGCAACCTATGAATTAGGATAGATTTTATTTTATGTTATTTTCTTTTCATATTTTTAGTTATTTTCTTTCTTATTTTTGTTGTTTTTATTTTTTCTTCCTTTATCTTTTTATCCCTTTTTGGTTTATGTTTTTCCAGGATTTAGTTACTATTAGATGGATCAGAAATTAAAAAATTGCTATATTCAAGAAAGTACCTCTAAACTTTTCCCTTATTATATATACATATATATTGTGTACATTAGGGACAATGTACAACTTTAAGTATGTGCAAGGGTTTAATGAATCTTTAACAAATTCTTTAAGCTTTTTACAGTCTTGATTATTACATTTTTTGAATTGATATCTTGAATTAGTTGAAAACTATCCATAAATAATGTGTTTCGTTGTTGAATATTGATTGACTAGATATTTAAAAGGAGAAGAGTTAAAATAAAATTACTTTTATAAGTCATATTTTTAGTGATCGTTGAAATATTCAAGTTTAACGATATTGCATATTCGTTACACAGATATAACCCATCTTTTTCGTTAGCTTTTGAGCTTAAGAGCAAAATTTTCAAAAGTTTTAAGCTCTTGTTATTCTTTCATGTGTGATATCATATGTAGTAGAACATTTCTAATTTTTATTATGTATATTGAGACTATATTTGTTAAATTATAAGCATTGACATGATGAAGGAACTTAGATTCAATAGCTTGTTTAAGCCTATTTCTTTGAAAATTACCACACTCTTAAATTTACTTTTAGGAATAACCAAGTTGAGCCTTAGCCTTTTTCATTGACTAAACCCACATATTAACCTTTATCCTATTTTTCTTTAAAGACCTTTTTATTGTCTTGAACCTTGAAGGTTATTTACATTATTTACTTATTGAGACTTGAAATTCTTGAAAGGTCTAATATTTCTTTAATTGTGGTACTGAATGTTCAGTTTGGTTTATATATATATATATATATAAGGAAAAAGGAAAAAAGGAAAAATTGTGAATAAGTTTATGGTACTAATAGACTTACGATGAAACGTCCTATGTGCATTTGTAAATAAGTCTTGAAACATATTGTATAGTAAATTTCCTTTAATTTAGCCCTTTTTAATATCCTAATCATACCGTACAACCGGTCTAAAAATGTTCGGATTTTTGTTTCTAGTTTATACATAAGTGATGGAGATGTGATTTTATTGCAAGCCTATGATAAGAATTTTACTATGCATTAATTAAGGTTTTAGACACTTTCACCCGAAACATTTGAATGCATTGAGTGACATCTTAGTGAGGGTGTAAAGATTAATGTTTTTGACTTTAATGAGATTATAATGTGATTACTATTAATGTTACTTAGAGAAGTTAATTTTAGGATAACTTGATTATACTTGTATGTTAATTTGATTCAACAGGATATGATGATGTATAATATGTAAGGAAAAATCGAGATTGATGAGGGATTGATGTGTAAGATTTATAATTTGATTATTATTTGCTTGAGGACAAGCAAAAGCATAAGTATGGGGATGTTTGATAGATACATATTTGACTATATTGTTACACCCATATTTGATGTATTTTGCTTAATATTTTATACTTTTATTGTATATTTGGTACTTAAATGGCTCTAAGTGTGTTTATAAGTTATAATTGCCTTCACGGACTTAAAGGAGAAGAATTAAGATGACAACACAACATAAAGCAAAGATTCAAAGCACAAAAGGGATCCATAACTGTCCAACAATCCATACACTTCTCTCAAGCCAAGCAAATTTGTGAATTCTGGAGATTTTGTTATGCATGATTTGAGGCACGACAATGCATCAACCCATGCATCTCCCAAATGCCTAAATCTCACTATAAAAAGACATTTTTGAAGGCTTATCAGAGGGATTAAACTTAAGGAGGAGATTCCAGACATGGAGATCGTTCTATTTTGATCCAGAGAAGTGGAAAACATGAAGAAAGCATTGAAAGATCCATAAAAATACAAGATCAAACGTCCACCTTGCAAGAATATTCAATAGAAGATAATCAAAGAGATTTAGAATTATAACCCATTGTTTTCAATTCATTTTTCTTTCATTTAATGGTTTCTTTCGTGTTTTATCATATGTAGCTAAACGTCTTGTTAGTGTTTAGGTTAGATGAACTTTATATTTATACTTTAACAATGTTTTGATTCTTTTTTTAATGCAATAGGTTTGATTGGTATATTGTGAATATATTATGTTTTTATTTATGTTCTAATAGATCTATAATATTATATCATAACCTGATTTCATACATAGAGATTGAGAAATCTTATTTATGAATAGATCTACCATAATTGGAAGGAGTTGATCGTAACCCTAGTGATAGGATAACATAAATCTTTCGGGTTAGGGTTAAACCTAATAGAGGGATTCATAAATTTATAAAGTAATGATATAAACTTTAACATGAGTAATTTGGTTGAAAATCTTAGGATTAGTTGTTAATAGACTCAAGGTCAGCTATTAGCAAACCATAAGAATCTCCATGGTCTAATAAATTAATAAAATAATTTTATATTAAGAGAGTAATTTGTTAGGTTTTTAGCAGGATTCGACACCTAGACATTAAATTTCAATATCAATAAATTTCTAAGTGCTTCCTTATTTCTTTTTTCTTTGTTGCTACTTATTTTATTTTACTTGCTTTAGGTTTTGTTTTCTTTTAATTAAAAATCAAAAACAATTCATATACAAGATAATAGGATAATGGTAAATGACGTAATGCATTATAACACTACTCAAAATAACTAGACCTACAACTATAGCAGTGATCAGTTGATCCTCCAGAGAGTGTGTATACAACTTTTGAAATGAAAAGAATTAGCGTTTAGGTTTAGGGGTTTTTTTGTTTTCAAATAAGAAAATAAAATAAAACTAAACTAATGAAAACAAATTAAAGAAAACATTCAAAAATGATGAAATCGTTAAGGACTCGATTTTTTGGTTCAATTTTAGCCTACACCCAATTACACATATTTCATTGATTTGTTGTTATCAAACCTCTCTTAGCAACCATTAATTGTAGGTTAATGATAAGGTCTGTTAACCCAAGTTTTCCCTTAAATCATGTTTAATTAAAAGATGTTATACCGCATAACCTAGGATATGACCTCTAGATTTAATTGGGAAGCTATATAACAAATTAGGAAATTGATTAGTCAAGGCAATAACCACATATGCTCGAATCATTTAACCGAAGTTAAGTTATCCCTAATGATTATGAACCATTAGTTGCTATAAATGAATCTTAAATATAACAATTATGAATTATGTTAAAATTCTAGCTATAGGTTTATACACAAATAATCGAACGATAACACGAATACCATTATCCATATATGAATACCCAAATCAATTAAACAAATGATAACCTAAACAAGTCCTAAAGAGAGAAAGAACAAAAAAAAAATGGAAGAAATGTTCAACTGGTTGTCGACGTCGATCTCACCTCTAAATGAGTGTTAGAATGTCTAGCTCTCCATGTTTCTTCAAAGGATGAGAGGCTTTTCCCTCTTCATTATCCAGAAACCTCTCTATCTGGTTTCTTCAAACTTTTCCACGTGAAAACATAACATCTGTCATCATAAAATGTTATTTTACACTAAAATGTAGGGTTTCAAAACAATTAGACATTTCTCCCAAGTGTGACTTGGTGTTCACAGCTATGAGCCACCTTGTATGGGCGTGACACATCTCTTACGGCCATGACAAATTCATGCATGGCTATGAGCCATTTTACATCATATATTCTTATGTTCTTTTCATGTTCTTATCTTATTCTTACCATAATCCTTCTTCTTCTTATTCCATGAGACAAATGAGTGTGAATCTTCAGAAAATGGCTCAAATATAACACTTTCGACTCACTTTAGCTCCTTCACTTCTAAATTATAACTAAAATCAAGTATGAACTAAAGTGAGCGTTTTAAGCATCAATCGTTAAGTTTCATGGATTAAATGTATCATCAATTAAGCATATATCATTAATTAATAGTATTCATTGTCTTCATGGGATCGACCCATATTTGCTGATACTAGCTACAACTACGTCATTCACTTATAGTTAATTCATATTTGACTAAATTAGAAAGTCATGCATTTTTATTTCAGTTAAATTTGGGTTATATTTGCTAGGTGCTAAAGTTATGGTTTATTCTAATTATGCAACTTTAATTTACTTGCTCACAAAGAAAGAAGTAAAGTCGAGGTTAATTAGCTAGATTCTCCTCCTTCAAGAGTTCAACTTAGATATAAGAGATAACAAGTGGGTAGAAAATGTGGTTATTGATTTCCTTATTTGCTTGATTAGAAAGGAAAATGATATCCCTCTGAGTGAAACATTTCTAGACGAACAATTATTTTCTAACGATTTGACACTTCGATGTATGCCAATATTGTGAACTTTTTAGTTACTAATAAATTACCTATTGGTTTGTTAAAGGCTCAAAGGGATGAACTGAAGAATAAGGCAAAGTACTATGCTTCGGATGACCTACATTTATGGAGGCACTGTGTGGATCAAGTCATAAGAAGGTGTGTGCCTGAGAGGGAGACATCTTTTTATCTTACCATTCTGTCATTCGTATGCTTATGGAGGACATTTTAGAGTCAAAAAGACTGCCATAAAGTTTTAGAGAGTTGTTTCTATTACAAGTATCTTTTGCAAGTCGTGTGATAGGTACCAATGGTCAGGTAACTTGTCCTGTAAAAATCAAATGCCACAAATTACCATTCTTTTTTGCAAAATTTTGTATGATTGAGGTATTGATTTTATGAGACATTTTCCTTCATCTTTTGGTTTTAATTATATATTACTTTCAGTTTATTATATTTCCAAGTGGGTGGAAGCTAAAGTCATAAAAACTAATGATGCTAAAGTTATTGCAACTTTTTTCCAATCTAACATCCTTTCTAGGTCCAGGATGCCAAAGGTAATCATAAGTGACAGGGGAACCCATTTATGAAATAGGGTGATGGAAACGATGTTCAAGAAATATCATATGATGCTAAAGTTTTCCACCTCTTATCATCCCTAGATCAATGGGCAAGCTGAAGTGTTCAATCGAGAAATTAAATTAATCTTAGAGAAAATAGTTTAGCTTAATAGAAAGGGTTGAAGTGTAAGGCTAGAAGAAGCATGATGGGCTTATAGGATGACTTATAAGATACTAATAAAGATGTATCCATATAGACTGTTGTTTGGGAAACCGTTTCATATTCCGATAGAGCTGTAACATAAGGTGTATTAGGCCACAAAGTGATGCAATATGAATATTGATGATGCAGGAGTGCATAAAAAATTGCAATTAGGAGAGTTGGAGGAGATGTAAAATGACTCCTATCAAAATTCGATGATCTATGAGGACAAGACCCAGGCTCTTAATGATAAGATGATCTTGAGGAAAAGCTTTGTTGTTGGTCAAAAAGTGTTTCTTTATCACTCCAGTCTCAAATTATTCATAGTTAAGTTACTCTCCTGTAAGGTTGGTTCATTTATGGTATGCTATGTATTTCCTTTTGGTGCAATAGAGATATGGAGTTTTAAAATAGAAATACCACTTAAAGTCAATGGTCATCACCTAAAGCCATACTATGATGGCTTCCAGATGGAGAATGTAAAAGTGGCTATGCCTAAAGATGCAAATGGCTTCACTTGATAAGGGCAAAATGGAGTCGAGTCAACGACATAAAAAAAGGGCACAGCTTGAGAGGCAATCTAAGGGAAGTTTGATCCTTTCCATTTACATTCTTATAATTGTTATTTTTGTTAAATGCTTCATTTCTTATATTTGATGTTACACTGAAGACAAAATAAGTTTTAAATATGGGGGTGGGGATCTTAGTTTTCATGCACTTTTTAAAGCTTATTTGTTGCTTATGTGTTTTCTTCTTAAGTGTTTTTAAAAATTAAAAAAAACAAACAAACAATTTCTCTTTTTCTATTACTTTAGGACTATATAGTCATACTTAAAAAGTAGAGTCAATTAGAAAATTCATGGTAACTTGGAAATGTACATTTACTTTGTGATTGGTCAATATACATTATCTTTATAAGAATAGTGACTAGTGGGTAGACACAAGCTAGTGAGAGTTTAAGCCTTTATAGACTAACACATCCATGTCAGTCTCATTTTCTTCTATTTATGTGTGACCTTCATGATATGTACATCCTAACTTTGATTTGATTTTCTATTTAAGACCACATCTTTATCACGTGCAATAATATGAAAATGATATATACATTCTTTGTTTTACGAGCTACATTAGGCAAATAGCCTACCTATCAATATGATTTTTCCTTTTGATAAGCCCCTTGAGCTTTATTTTCCTTTCTTTTTATGCTAACCATATTACATGCTTTTAACCTAACCAAATGGCATACCCAAGCCTTAAAACTAGTGGGGGTGTGCATATATATAGGTTGGTTATAATTTATGGAATGTCATTTTATGTCTTATCAATGAATTCCATCATTGATGTAGCTTCTTTCAATTTTTATTAAAAGAAAAAACCAAAAGAGAAAAAAGAAAACAAAAAACAGAAAATGTTTCTCAACAAAATTGTTAATGAGGAAATTCTTTTTTTTACAAAGTTATTCATGATTAGTCTTTCCCCTTAAAATTGTATGGAAAGGGTTACTTGATTATGATGTATATAAGGGAGATGTTGTTTTGAAGGTTCACTCCTTATGGTTATAATGCATTGTTTATCATCAATTGTATGAGTGATTCCTTCTAATGCCTTATGCTTAATATGGTTTAGGGTGTAAAAGCTTAAATATAAGTTATGAAACATAGTTTTTGCATTCATCATAACTTATGGGTACCCAATTTTAAGTGAATATTAATTTTTGCACTAGATAGTATATTAAGTGTTTTTCTTGCTTCACTAGCTTCGATGGATTTTATACTACACTATCCAAATACATGTCACCTTAACCTTTGCCTACATTACAACCTTAAAAGTCCTTTGATTCATAATTATGCATGTGGTTCCTAGTGGTGGAGAAATGAAATGATATGCAAAGTCGTTGAATGTCTTGAGTGTGAATGGTGTTTGAGTGTACCTATAGATCCATCTTATTCTTAAACACATTTTTTCAAAGTCTAACCTTGGATTGCTTAGTTTCTGAAAGGAATAATTGCGGATTAATCATAAGTAAAGGCATTTAATGTTTAGTTCTTGCCATGGTTATGGAAGTTATTCCTCTTTTATGATTATGTATTCTTTAGAAATATAGAAATTGAGGAGGTGTTTTGGTTTATGAATTTGATTATGTTGTTATGCGAAAGGACAGTCAGAAGCTAATGAGGCAGAACAGTCACTTTTGGTAGATCTATATAGGGCTAGTCTTCTTCCTTCCAGTTCTTAAGGGGAATCGAAGCTAAATATCACATTTGAACATTTCATTATTGTATACTGTTGACATTCTCTCTATGGAGATTGTTTATGTTATTCATTGCCCATTGATTTGGGTATTTATGTAAGAATGATCTGAATGCTTTCATTGGGTTGTTTTTATATAAACCTTTTGCTAGAATCTTTAATACAATACGTAATTGTGATGTTTTCAATTCATTTATGGTAAACTAATGGTGTTGAACCATTAGGGACAACATAATACAGGTTAAATAACCAAGCTTGTGTGGTTGTTGCCTAGATTAGTTTGTTTTCCTAGCTCATATTATGAATGTCCCACTAAATCTAGAGAGTTTTTCTAGGTTGTTTAAAGAGCTTATTTTGATTAAACAAGATCTAGGGAAAAACCGGGGTTAATGAAGCTTAATGTTAGCCTACCATTAATAGTTTCTAAGAGGTGTATCAAAACAAGAAAACAATGAAGTACGTTTATTTATTTGTAGGCTGAGATTGAATCGAGAACCAGATTCTAAACAAATTCATTAATTTTATCAATCTTCAAATGTTTGATTTGATTTGCTTTCATTAATTCAATTTTTGTTTATTGATTCAAACTAAAACCCCTTTTATTTCCTAAAGATCAATTCTTTTCTTTACAAAAGCTACACATACATTCCCTGTGGACATGATCCTTAGTCCACACTACTATAAATCTTAGTGTGCAAAGTTAGGTTTCATTTTTTGGTGCATTCGACACGCATCACAAGTCAATAAGATGTCTAACTTATGGAACTACTTACCTGAGAATGCAAAGGTCAAGGAAGTGATAGAAGGTAGTTAGTTGCACGCAAAATTGATACTTTGTTTATTATCATAGCCAATATCTGTAAAGTTAGTCTAAATGAAAAAAGTGAAGAGACTTTAATCTATCTAAAACACCAATTTCCATATTTTCTAACAAATCTTGCAAGGAGAGTTTTAAAAACTAAGCATAAAGAATGAATTGGTTTAAATAAGAACTCCGAAGGTCTCCTTTATTCTACAGCTAGTAGTGAGGAAGAGACTATTAAAATTAGATAGAATATAAGGAAATATTAATCTATAATTCTTCAAGTTATGCAGACAAGAATTTGGAACACTAAACCATATATTCCTTTAATGCAATTTTACTCTGGTATATAGTTTATGGTTTAGAAGCTCTGCAAACTTATTGTCATCAGGGATGAATGGATTAATATTATAGAATGGATAAGCAATAATAAAATGTTCATAAGGAAGATATGTTGATCTATGAAATAATATCTAGAAGTACCATTTATGCTACTTAGATGGAAAAGTAACATAGAATATTTTAAGATAAAGAGAAGTTTGGCAATCAGATACTTCAAGAACTTATTAACTAAATTAAGGAACTGATAAATGCCAAATAAACTACATTTCTAATCCTATATTTGTGCACTTTGTTTATTTACTTGAGAATTCTTATACGGTTTTTAGTACTTTATTTATTCTTATTTTTTAGGTCTTAATTGCCTTCATCTGTCAAAATGAGCCTAACTCAAATGGAATCGAGGTAAAAAAGTGAAAGATAAAAGTTGTCCTTAAAAGATATGGACATAAAGAGGTGGATATGGTCGTGAACATGATCATGTATCTTTATAAGATCATGTTTCTTCATAATTTTTAAACAATTGAAGTGAGATTAAGGGAAATGATCATGCACATGGCTGTGTGGGTGGCTGTGTCAACTCATGAAACCCTAATTTTTGAGTTATAAATAAGAAAACAAAGAGAGAGAGAAAAAAGGAGGTCCAGAGTGGTTCGTAAGAGGTTTATAGGAGGCTTAAAGGATGCTAGATAAAACACATATTGATGGCTTAGAATGATAAAGAAAATTGATAGATGCTCTTAATTTGTCCATAATATTAACAACCTTCAATTTGTCCCTCGCTCTTAATTTGTCCATAATATTAACAACCTTCAATTTGTCCCTCACCATTATATTCCTGACTTTATCCCTTTTAGTAAAGTTGCACATCCAACGAAGCATCCTCATCTTCAGCACCATTAGCTGATGACTATGAGCTTGTTTAAATAGAGCACGATTGGCCTAATCGCTAAATGATAGAATTTGACTTTAAGCTTGAGTGGTATCTTTTTGTCATACAAACTCCTAAAGTACTTCTCCATTTAAGCCATCCTGATTTGATCTAATGGACTATGCCTTCATTAATTTCTCCATTGCTCAGGATGATAGATCCTAAATATTTAAAACACACCTTTTGTAGTATAACTTCTAATCCAATCTTTACCTCCACATCTGAATCCACCTTATGTCCTAAAAAGTTACATTCCACGTACTCGCTCTTAATCCTAATCAATATAAAACTCTTTGACTCTAACGTATCCCTTCAAAGTTCAAGCTTGGCTGTGACCCTTATTTTGTCTCATCCACTAAAACAATGTCGTAAGCAAATACATGCACTAAGGCATATCCCCTTGGATGTTCTTAGTAAGCTCGTCAATTACTACTATAAACAGAAAGGGACTCAAAGAGAAACCTTAGTGTAGCCTAATATCTATAGAAAATTCTCTGTATCTAATAATTTTAAAACCAAACTAGAATGGTCAATTTGATCGGATTAAGCTTGACCAACATGATTTTTGGTTTAGTTTTGTATTTTAACTGTTATGAATGAAAACCGATTGGTTAAATAATAAATTGACCTATTTTCTCTAAATTGAGAAGAATCGTAAATACGCATTCTTCTTCTTCTTCAAGATGGGTTACTGACAGGTACAAGTAGTCTTCCTCCTGAAGCTTGATCCAGATTCTTTTAATTGGCCACTTTTTGATTTGTTTCAAGAAGTAAGTGGAGAACTAGTGATCCCTCTACTAGTCCAGTAAGCAAACATTAAAGAAGAATTAAAGAATCATGAAACCAAATAAGGAAACAAAGCATTAGAACAATTGAGTAATATCTAAGAATAATCACAAATAAATTACATACCCACTATAGTTCAATCACCAAAGCAAGTTAAAATCATTCCTAACATAAAGAATCACAGATGGATATAACAAGTAACCTTCACAACATATAAAGAAAAATTGCAAAACCTAGAGAGTACAAAGACAAGGAGTAAATGAAACACCAAAAAGAGGAGAAATCTAGATGAAGAGTCGCCTTTTGTATAGAGAGCAAAGGAAACACGAAAGATCCAAATTCATCTGTCGGTTTTTATTTTTCTTGAATACTTTAAATGGGAATTGATAGCTTGAGACTTTAAGAGAGTCGTGAAAGGAAATAAGGTATATTTATGGGATGGGACATTTCTTTACCTTTTTTCTAGTGCTTTTGTCTTTGAGTGTGTCAGAGTCTCATAGACAGAGAAGTGAGGCTAGTTTTAATATTAGATGTTGGTTCTCAAGAATAGTGAATGAGTTTTACTTTTTCTAACTAATTAAATTTTAATGTGTTATATTTTACATCATATTTAAAATAGTAAAATTTTAAAGAAAGAAGAAGTTATTTGAAACGTTAAGAATATTACTATTTATTAATCAAAATTTTAAAATAATTTTTAAAAAAAATTAAGAGTATTTTAAGTAATAATATTTAAACTTAAAAAAAGTAAATTGAAAGAAGGGGACTAAAAATGTTATTAATTAGTAAGTTAGTATAGATAAAAATTTTATTTAGGATAATTTAATAATGTTTTAAGGAGTGATAAACTTTAATGAAGTATATCTAAAGAAGGAAGCTAAAAAAAATTATTGATTAGTAATTTAGTATGTATAACATATTTTGTTTAAGATAATTTAACAAGTAATGTAAAGAATGATGTTTAAACTTTTAAAAAGTATGCTTAAACTTTTCTATTGTGGACCTTCCTAGCATGAAGCCAAATTAGTTTTCTAAGATAGAAGTGAAAGGATCTGTTTTGGAGTTCTCCTTCCAGAATCTGAGTGGAGCCCTCCCGATGAGCCCAAATTAACCCTCTAATTGATATCTGACTAGACTAAAGTATAAAAATGCAGAAAATAGTGGAAATTTTTTTATATCATTTTATTGAAAAATTTGACAATATAACGATTGCATTTTGACATTCTCAAAATTTTCAAAAACCCTGTAAAATTTCAAAACACTTCTATATGCACACCAATTTCTCAACTACAAATTTTGGACTTCAAATCCACTCACAAGCAACCCCAAACATATAATTCTCAACAATCACTACAATAAACTTTAAAAAGCTAAAACATATTCATGCATTTCATTTAAATGCCTTTATAAATGTCCATTCTTTACACAAATGTAAATATCACAAGCACAACAACACCCGATAATACAACTAATCCTGTGATAGAGTCTCAATTACTACAACACGTGCATGCATACCTGTCATGGTTTTTTTAAAAGCATAAAAATAAGGGTGAGCTAAACGAGCTCAGTGCGTGTAATCAATTTATAAGAAAATACAACTTTTCATAACAATATAACTGCAGTATTTCATACAATTATAAAGTTCATGGTAAAGCATTTGCCATAACAATTTATTCTTGCATCAAATCCGGTAATAATATAACATTTTGTAAAACATAATTTCAATTTTTCTAAAATACTATTCCGAAATGCTTTTCGACATTAAACTTATAATATATAAGTTTCCATTTTCTTTTTTCCTTTTTCCTTTAAATAATAAATGGTGGTGGCAATAAGTTTTCCAAAAAAGTTTATACTGAAAATAAGTCAACCATTAAAATTGGTACTATATGTTACCTCTCAAATTACTTTTAAAAATAAATAGTGGCTGTATTATTATTACAAGAATTTTATTACTCAACATAGCCCACCACTAGTTTCTTTACCATATGGTACATTAGGCCTAAAGTCACAGAGCTGATTCTGCATCGCTTATCCGTAATTGGTTAACCACTAATTACAGAGATGGTTCTACATCGCTTACCCACAATAAGTTAACCGTTATAAATCGGTAGTTGCTAAGCTAGTTCTATATCGCTTACCCGTAACAAGTCATGGAGCTAGTTCTACATCGCTTACCCATGATTCGATAATCACTATTTACAGAGTTGGTTTTTCGTCACTTACCTATAATACGTGAACCACTATAAATATACTTGTATAATAACATGTATAAAGCCTAGCAGTGTACTATAGGCAAAAGTAACTCTTACATCTGAGACTCATCTTATTTTCTAAATTAAATATGGGTGGATTCATAGAATTATTTCAATGTAACTCCTAATCATACAAATTTTAACTTTAAAATTAAAACTCATATATTGCTAAAGCATGCACTTATATTATTAATATTCACTTGTAAAATATCATTTGTATAAAACTCAACATAAATATTCATTTCGTGATCAATTGAAAACCATTTGCATGAATTCAATATAAAGATCACTCACAACTTGCTAGTCTCCTTAAATAGAAATCATTTGCATAAAATCAATTTAAAGAACACTTACATGTCATCAATTCTTTTGCAAAGAATTTAGTCATATAATAAAATTAAAATACACTAACTATTTTGCGAACTTTTCACCAAGCACACTCACGCATACAGTGTCTCTCCTTTATTTACATAAATCGCATTTCGCTTAGGCATTTATTTCCAAACTAGGAAATAAAACATTAAAACTATATATTTGATTTGACTGAATTCAAGATTTGTATCTAATCGTGTAACACGCATGCTAATCATATTTCTACTTACTTCCGTAACCTAACTTATTGGTCACTGTTTCCAAATCTAACTTTAAAAACCACTTACATACCATATTTTACCCATTCTAACACGCACACTAATCATATTTCTGCTTACTTTCGTAAGCCAACCTATTAGTCACCGTTTCCAAATCTAACTTCAAAAGTCACTTACATACCATATTTTACCCATTCTAACTTACCAATTTCTTCAAAATACAATCTCACCTAATTTAATTCACCATATCACAATCATGTATGATGAGTCACAGTTATGACTCATGTCTAGAATCCATACCTCCATTTATTCCTCAATTTTCACATAGCAAACATTCAATTTAGGTTTTAAGGTCTTATACAAAATTTGTTTCCCTATGTCTCTGGTTTCCATATCATCAAAAATCATGTCATTTCAACTTCTAAGTCATAAAAAATGTACCAAATATCACAAGTTTCAAAACAGGGCAGTATTAGGCTACCATTTTCAATCCCAAATTTCAATATCATTCATCCCGAATTAAATCTAGGTTTCTTCTAGAGATTTTTAGTACTATGTCTAAATCACCCAATTTGGAGGTTTGTAGGTTGATTTATGATCAAAAACATAGTACTGATTAAAATGAACCGAGAACCAAAGAAAAAATCTCACTAAATGTAACTCTCTCTTGTCATATTCAAACCTTAAATGCTTCCAAAATTATTGTCTACTCTATGAAAAGTCAAAAATTATCATTGATCTTTCATGGATCTATCCCACACAAAAACCCCAAACTAGAAATTTAAGCTAAGAAAACTGACCAATTTATCTTCCAATCTTTTAGGTATTTGATAAATATCTTCATTTGATCAAGATCTCTCCAATTTGTGCTCCAAAACCATGTAAAATGATAGCTGCACTCTTGTTGTCCCTCCTTGGTCGAATGTCCCCTTTTCTCTCTTCTTTTTCTCCCTTTTGTTTGGTCTCTCACGTTTATGTTGAAAGAATGAAGCAAATTGTCTTACTTTGGCCCTTTTATACCATTTAGTGCATTACATTTGTCACTCACCAATTGGTCCACTTTTAATGACTCATGAATCCACTCACCTCTTGTAAAAAGACCAAATTATCCTTAATGACATGTAAAAAGACCAAATTGCCCTTTATTGAATTTAATTCATCAACTAACTAAATTAAATTCCAAAAAAATCCACAATTGTCTTATTTTCAAATTAACCATGAAACAATCTAATTAGGGTCAATACTTATTAATAGGATGCTTTAAAAAAAATTTCGAGTGGGTTTAAAATCCTCAATACCTACTATTTTTAAAAAAGGACATTTTACTAAACTTTCGGAACTCCTGAAATTCATCTGATTGGGTGTATTTTTGATCCATTTTAGTATCATTAGGCTCTAATACCTATTCCAAGTATTTTTCTAATTTTTTGGTTTGGGTCCCCAAAATCATTATTCAAGTAAAAATACTATTCACCTGAATTCACTATTCATGTAGAAATGCTATTCACTAAAATCATCCAGATTTCATTCAAAAGTGTCACTTAAATCCTTAAAGCACATTTCAGGGCTTTTAAAGCTCATTTGGACTCATTTCGTAGCTTCTTGGAGTTTTTGAAAAATTTTCCAAGAAATTTTCAATCGAGTTCAAACCCATCTTTGGTTTATCTTTGATCTCCATTATAACCTCAAAAATACTTTTAAATGCTCAAATTACTCTAGTATATCATAAATAAAGCTTACTCTATAAAATGCATGTAAAACACATTATACAGTATAACAATTGAACTAGGATATTACAAGAAGCATCGTTTCTCACTCTCTTCTTGATCACTTCCTCCCATAACTTTATTATGTGACTAAGTAATTTGATGCCTCTATAGTTATTACAGCTTTGGATGTTCCCTTTATTCTTGTATAAATGAATTATCAAACTAAATCTCCACTTATTTGGCATTTTGACAGACTTAAGGATCACATTACCTTTTTCACTTAGGCTCTTCCATACCTCTATAGGTGTCTCATTAGGCCCTACTGCCCTACCACCCTTCATCTCCCTTTACATATTCTTAATTTCATCCCTAGTAATCTGTTGACAGTAAGTAAAATTACAAAACCTCTCGAATGAGCTAAAGTCACCTAAAAAGATATTATCCTCTACGCCTTCATTAACAAAAGCTATAGAAGTACCTTTGTGATCTTATCTTGATGTCATTTTCAACTACAAGCACCCTACCTGCTTTGCCTTTTATACAATGAACTTGATCAAAAAATTCTGCTTTTTGTTCTTAGCTCTCACCAACTTAAAAATATCCTTGTCTCTATATTTAGTATTCAGATGTTGATAAAGTTTCTCATAAGCTCTACTTTTAGCTTCTAAGATTATCAACTTTGCCCCTTTCTTTGCTAGTTCATACCTTTCTTTATTACTAACTCTCTCCACCTTTGTGGTGCTATCCAAAATAGCTTTATAGGCAGCCTTCTTGAACTTAACTTTTTCTTAAACTTCCTTACTCCACCACCAAGAATCCCTCTTACTATCCCTTCGCCCTTTAGAAACAGCCAAGATCTCTATAATTGTATTCTTTAAAAGAGTTGCAACTCTCTATCACATCTGGTTAGCATATCCTAACAAACTCTAATCTTCTCCATAACTTACTCTTTTTTAAAATTATTTCGCCATATCTCCTTTTAAATTTCACCATCTAATTTTGGTGCACCTCAGAGGACTTCTCTTTAGCTTCCAATCCTTAACAAAAAGATCCAAAACTAGTAGTTTATTTTAAGTTGACACACAAACACTAGGTGTCACCTTCCAATCATTGCAGCTAGATCAGTCCCTCCATCTTATTAAGAAGTAGTCAATCTAAGTCTTCATGGTTCTATTCTTAAAAGTCACCAAGTGCTCCTAGTTTTTCTTAAAAAAGAATTGGCTATCATCAACTCAAAAACTAACACAAAATACAACAAAGTAGTCCCACTATCATTTCTTTCACCGTACCCAAAACCCCATATATTATAGAGTAACCACCTAAGGTTACTCCTATATTACCATTAAAATCTCCTCCTAGAGTAACCCCATCATTGGGGGTATTTATTGATTCACCCCATCTAGTTCTTCCTAGAAATTACGTTTAATTTGTTCACCCAACCCTATTTAAGGTGCATAAGCACATACCACATTTATAACATCTCCTTTCACCACAATCTTTATAGACATGATCCTATCATTAGTCCTATTTACCCTCACAATATGTTGTATGAGTTCCTTGGCAACCAAGATACCTACGCATTTTATTGTCTCGACCCTCCTAAATACCAAAATTTTGTTGGATCGCCTATAGTCCTTGTATTCACAATACGCAACAGAATGGACCATACTACACAACATGATGTATAATCAAAAATTATAACATGTACAAAATTACCTCTTAACGCGAATTGGTATTTGTTTCTTTTAAGATTTGTAGACGCTGCAGTGTGTGAATGTCCTCTACCGGTATCCACACGAGGATGAACGATTCGGGCAGCGGCTAATGTGTACTAGCACGTTCTAAAACCCTTTTGAACATTGCATAAATTATCTCTTGAAAGAAGAACAAAAGTTGCTAGGGTTTTCATCTCACACCTAATAAGACATAAGTTTCTCTATTTATAGAGAAACCCTAATTCCTATTCCTATTAGGAATAAGAACATCATAATCCTAAACC
>JANSVA010272814.1:0-25552 GCA_025504915.1 Erythroxylum reticulatum
CCAGATCGGGTCCTAACATAGATGGTATCAGAGCAAGAGTGAAAGTGTAAAGTTTAAGAGGTTGGGTTCCGGAAACGGGACCCAACATAGAATAATTAGCTTATAAGAATAAAGATGAAAGAAATGGAAAAGAAAAAGAAAAAAAATTTGTACCAGGTTTCGGATATGTCTTAGTCTAGGTTTCCAGCGCGATAATTATTTCTAAGATTTTGTTTCCGGATGTTGGACATCTGTTTTAGTTCAAATGAATCATTTGGACCGCTTTTAATTCGATTCGCTTTCTGATTTGTTATTCGATTCGTATTCGCTTCGTTTTTGATTCGATTGTATTATGTTTCCGTTTCGATTCGTTTCCGATATGTTGCCTCTTTTGTTTCCAATTCGTGTTTGCTTTGCTTTGTTTCGCTTTATATGAGTCGATTCGTGTTGTCATCCGTTTTGTTTGATTTGCTTTTCGATCCGTTTTTGTTTCCGTTTTTCGGTTGGGATCCGGTTTCCAGATCGGGTCCTAACATAGATGGTATCAGAGCAAGAGTGAAAGTGTAAAGTTTAAGAGGTTGGGTTCCGGAAACGAGACCCAACATAGAATAATTAGCTTATAAGAATAAAGATGAAAGAAATGGAAAAGAAAGAAAAAGAAAGAAAAAAAAATTTGTATCGGGTTTCAGATATGTCTTAGTCTAGGTTTCCAATGCGATAGTTATTTCTAAAATTTTGTTCCCGGATGTCGGACATCTGTTTTAGTTCGAATGAATCATTTGGACCGCTTTTAATTCGATTCGCTTTTTGATTTGTTATTCGATTCATATTCGCTTTGCTTTTGATTCGATTGTCTTATGTTTCCGTTTCGATTTGTTTCTGATATGTTGCCTCTTTTGTTTCCAATTCGTGTTTGCTTCGCTTTGTTTCGCTATATGAGTCGATTCGTGTTGTCGTCCGTTCTGTTTGATTTGCTTTTCGATCCGTTTTTGTTTCCATTTTCCGGTTGGGATCCGGTCTCCGGATCGGGTCCTAACATAGATGGTATCAGAGCAAAAGTGAAAGTGTAAAGTTTAAGAGGTTGGGTTCCAGAAACGGGACCCAACATAGATGGTATCAAAGCATAGCATACAAAATCCTACACTTATGAGCATTTTTAAAAACAAAGCAAAATAACTTTAACATCGGAATATCATAACTTTCAATTTTGATATTAAAAAATATCATACTTTATGGCGACAGAAAGCTTTCGACAGAAGCTACAAGTTTCATGAAGATCATTTTATCAAATTCTTCCTAAATCAAAAAGTCAAGTGTTTATCCCCAAAAAGTCTAACTTTCTTAATTCTTCAAATTCTCACACTTTCACTATTAATTTCATGCTTTTCAACTCCATTTCAATCAACTATTCACTTTAACTTTCATAACTCATACAACTCTACTCAAATTTCAATGTCATCAAAACCCATCACTTATTTCTCATCAATTCCCTTTAAGCCTAAATACATCTTTAACACAATACATATACTAACACACTCATTTAAGTTCATTTAATATTTCTAAATTTCACTCAAAGATCGGTCAATTGGGAGTTATGATATGTTGCTAGATACCGCTCATGGCTTGTTTGAATTAAGTGTTAATTCAATTGGCCAATATAATCGGGAACCTGATGGGTCACACGCATTGAAGATGCAAAGAATGTGTAAAATGGTTTTGGATGGGGATTCAACATACAAGAGATACATGAATAAGCTACATAAATATGGTAGTTTAGGTTCATTTGATTGTAAATCATATGACAATCAAATGATTGTAAATCTTGCTTATTAGGTAAGATGACAAAATTACCCTTTAAAAAGCAAGATGACAAAATTACCCTTTTAAGAAGGGGTGGAAGTTTCATGCTAAATAAAGTGGGATTAAAAGCCACTTAATTCCTACTAACTCTGCATTGATGTTGGGGGTTAGAGGAAGGCCAAAGGTTGTAAGAAACATCAATTTTTGTGTAAGTTTTGTGGGAAAGAAGAGACTTTTTGGTGATGTGTTCATCATCCTCTCTCTCTCTATAAACACTCTCGCAAAGAATACATCATCAAGCTAGCACTTTGTATATGTTTTAGCCATTTTTTCTAAGAGTTTTTAGGCTTCACTTTTCACATGGATATCATTAAAGACGTCCTCTTTTGGTCGTTTTGGTTTACAACAACCCAAAGAGGTGAAGACAATGAAGAATGAAGGAGATTGTAAGGTACACATCTTAAGTTCATATTTTGTTAAGTTACATCTAACGGCACTTGAAAGTTCTTGTCTTTTTGGGTTTTGTTTTATATTTATGCTGTTGTTTTCTATTTTTTATGCATGTGATGCAAGATCAAAACCCAATAGTACCTTAGTGTTTCTTTGTATTCGAACTTTGTGTACTAACTTCAATCAGAAAATTGAAGTAGTAACTTGTATTGTCACGTAAAATTGAAAATGAATTACATTTAATAATTCAGTTATTAAATTTTAATTGTATAGCTAGATGGATAAAAGGTAGATGTCTCATCAGAAATGGTCCACTGAATATGTAGAAAGAGTTAAGAGTTTTATACAATTTGTACAAAAATCAAATAGGTGATGAATGTTGTATTCGTTGTCCTTGCATTGATTTCTTAAATGTCGACTTTTTAAGCTAAGATGTGGTATATAATCACTTGCTAATTTGAGGCATACATAAATTCTATACTCCATGGCTTTATCATGGTGAACTTAAGGAAGCAAGTTGTAGCAGAAGTGTTGGTACAAGTTATGATGATAGTAACAATAATGATGTAGAAGATTATGATGTTAATGATGATGGTGACGATTATAAGAATTATATGGAGACTATGAATGAAATAGGTATGCCTAATATAACTGGTAGTATTACAGAAGATAACTTTGGGAGGTTATTGAAAGTTGGTCAAGAAGAATTATATTTATGGTGCTCAAATTTCTCACAACTATCTTTTGTTGTCAAGTTGTTGCAATTAAAGGTCTATAATAAATGGACTAACAAGTCTTTTGATGCATTACCTGTTAGACACAAATTGCCTAAATTTTACTATGATGCAAAGAAATTATTAAAAGACCTTAGATTAGGATATATAAATAAATACATGCTTCTATTTATGAGTATGCTATATTTTGGAAGGACAGTAAAGTTCTTTAGGAGTGTCTCATTTGTGGTACACCAAGTGGCAAGTAAATGATGGGAGAGGGAAAAGATACCAAATAAAATCTTGAGATACTTTCCTATCAAACCACGACTATAAAGGCTTTTTATGTCAACAAAAACAACCATAGATATAAGGCGGCATAAAGATAAACGCATTGATGATAACATTATTCGTCATCCAGCAAACTCAATGACATGGAATGAATTTGATAGAAAGTTTCCATGGTTTGCACAGGATTTTTGTAATGTTCGATTTGGATTAGCCTCAAATAGATTTAATCCTTTCGGTAATATGAGTACTTCTTACAATATCTGGCCAGTCATTCTAGTGCCATTCAATTTACCTCTATGGAAGTGTATGAAGGAGTCTTTTATGTTATTGTCTTTGCTTATTCCAGGACTTACTGCTCCTGGTAAGGATATCGATGTGTACATGCAACTATTAATTTATGACTTAAATGATCTATGGGAGGTTGGATTACAAAATTTCAATGTTGTTCAAGGTGAAACATTTATAATGTGTGCTACTGTTTTGTGGACTATAAATGATTTCCTAACTTATAAGAATTTGTTTGGGTGAAGCACTAAAGGGTATATGGCTTGTCTTGCATGTAACTGTCAAACTTATTCAATGAGGCTATGAAGTAAAATATGTTATATGAGACATCATCTTTACTTGGAACATGGACATAGATGGTGAAGAAGCAATTTATTTAATGGCAAAGTAGAATTAGGTGAAACTCCTTTGCAATTGTCTAGTGATGATGTTGTTTACTAGCTATCACATTTAGGTGACATTACACCAACAAACACCCAAGTAATAAAAAGCGAAAGATAAATGATGTTATGCTTAATAGGAATAAAAATAGCATATTTTTCAATTTGCCATATTGGAGGGAATTACCATTGATGTATAATCTTGATGTGGTGTATATTGAGAAAAATATTTGTGAGAATATTTTAGGAACTATAATGAGAATTGATGGAAAATTGGAAAACACAATTAAGGCTCGACTTGACTTGGAAGATGTGAATATAAGAAAAGACTTGCATTTGAAATGAAGAGATGATGGGTCATACATTATTCCCCCTTCTAGTTACAACATGTCAAAAAGGGAGAAGCAATCTTTTTGTCAATTTTTTAAATTAGTTAAGTCTTCTGATGGGTATGCTTCAAATATAGGCTATTGCGTGAATGATAAAGAGGGAAAAGTATTAGGGTTAAAAAGTCATGATTTGTGATGTACTTTAGCAACGATTAATTCTTATTGGAATATGTGGATGTTTACCGAAGAATGTGTCCGTAACTTTGGGTCAATTAGGTGAGTGTTTTAAGTAATTATATTGCAAGACACTTAAAGTAGAAGAGCTTGAAAATTGGAAAAAGACACAGCTTTGATTATATGTCAGCTGGAACTGCTATTCGCCCATTGTTTTTTTATATTATGGTTCATTTGGCAATTTCACTTACCATATGAAGCAAAACTATGTGGACCGATTCAATTTCGATGGATGCTCCCAATTGAAAAGTAATTCATATTAACTTTTAAATTTTTTAAAAGTTCCTTGTCAGTAACAATTGCTAATATTTTATATTTTGTTAAGGTTTTTATACTCTCTTAAGCGTTATGTATGTAATAAAGCTTGACTTGAAGGTTCTATTGCAGAGGCTTATATAGTAAATGAATGCCTGAAATTTTGTTCGATGTACTTAAATGACATGGAGACAAGATTTAATAGACTATAATTTAACTTTGATTTTGATCAAGATGGTGGCTTATCAAATTTCTCCCAAAAAGTAAGGTCATTTGGTGTGGGAAAATATATGGAGTTAACTAAAGATGAATTTGAAATTGCCCATTAGTATATTTTGAACAATTGCGAGGAAGTCGACATATATATGGAGTATGTATAATACTTTTGATTCAAACATTCATATTAGAATTTTGTAATTAAATCTCATTTCCTAAACTCTATTTACTATTTTAAATAGAGAGCACAAAGAGTCAATTTGAAGCAAAGGAATTATTAATGTTGAATAAAGACATAAGCTCAAGTTCCTATCAGGCTTTAGGAATCAAATATGTTATATATTGATAGAATATTATGAACTTATGACGACTTCATTTTATATTATGTATTCAGAAGTATTAATTGACATCGTTTTATGATATGTAAGATGATGTCATTTAGGCTAAACAATCTTCCTTCTTCATAGCTATATCCAATTCCATGCTTATTATTAGAACTTTTTTGAACTTTTAATATGTTTTCTAGTTTCTCACTACCTTTCGTGAACTTGGACAATTTGTCTTTAAGAAACTTAACTTCCTTCTTCAATTCTTCATTCTCATGCTTTAAGGTGTCGAAATCATAATTATCCATTATGGCTCCACCTTTAAAAACTTTGGTGTTATGTAATTAAGTCTTTATCTTTTCATTTTCACTACTTCTTTGAGTTTGGAAGATAGCTTTTTTGTTTTTCATGCTCATGATTTCAAGACTCTCAACAAGTTTATCATATATTAAATCAATATCCCCATTATCATTATCATTATCACATGATTTAGAGTTAGAGGATACCTCATCATCATCTTTTTCCATGAAGCTCATATGAGCTACATCTCATTCCGAGTGTTCTCTTTTGGAGTCACTTGTATCATCCCAAAAGGAAGCCTTTAGTGCCTTCTTTTTGGCTTTGTCCCTTTTCTCCTTCTTGTCATTTCTTTCATATTTGTTGCTTTCTTTGAGGAGAGGACATTAAAAATTCATATGTCTGATTTTTCTGCATTCAAATCAAATAATACTATTTGATTCACATTTTGAATCTATCTTACTACCTTTATAGTCTTTTCTTCTCGAGTTCTTCAAGAATTTCATAAATTTTCTAGTGATTAGAGAAACATCTTCTTTATCATTTTCACTGGATGATATCTCTTCTTTGTCACTTGATTCTTCCTTTGAGACTTTGAATATCAAATTCTTTTTCTTTGGAAGTGTCATTTCTTCTTGTGTCTCTTGAAGCCTCATTTCATATGTAAGAAGAGATCTAATAAACTCCTCTAATGGTAGAGTGGTTAGGTCATCAACTTCTTGTATAGATGTCACTTTAACTTCTCACATTTTTGGTATTGACTTTAACAACTTTCTCAACATTTCAATGTTAGTATAGGTCTTTTAAAAATCCTTTAGGGCATTGATAATACCAATAAGTCTACATACTAAAATGCTTGTATCATGTTTCGTATGGAACAATTCATATTGATAAGTTAACATACTAACTTTGTTTCCTTAACTTGACTTTTTCCTTCATTAGTGACTTCTAGTGTATGCCAAATTTCATGAACTGTTTCATACATAGATACTCTATTGAATTCATCTCTTTCTAATGCACAAAACAAAAACTTGACATCTTTACTATTAAATGATATTAATCTTTTATCTCAGAGATCCCATTCCTCTTTTAAATTAGGGACTTTTTATCATCTATCATTTTAGTATGAATATATATAACACTTGAAACAATTCCTTACAAATTGAAAATTTTGACCATTAAGAGGAATTTCATTCTTTTTTTTCCCAATATAGGTAGTCATTTCCAGCAAAGAATGGGCCTCTACTAATGTTTTGACCTTCTTGATTAAAGATAATGATGATGCTCCTAATTATCCCATTACAACCTTTTTTATAATATTTTCTTTGAAATACTATCCGTATGAACCTACTTTAATACTACTTATTATTCGCTAATAGCACCCAAAAGAGGGAGGAATTGAATTGGGTTAACTCAAGATTTTAATTAAAGCACACGAATTTAATAATAGTGTCTCCAAACTATCATAAATACAAGAATGGAATAAAAGTAAATGAATTAAATTATATTTGTAAACAATAAAATAAGGAGTAAAGAAATAGAAAAGCAAACCGATTTATAGTGATTCAACAAATAATTCTTGCCTACATCATTCCCAAGACTCATAATGGATTTTCACTATAGTTATTTTTTTAAGGAGAAAAATACCTTTGTACAATCTTTTATTTTGACAAAGGAACCTCCTTTTCAATCTTTCTTCAAGGCAAAGAGAAACCCCAAATCACTTTCGATAACGCAAACGCAAAATAGCTTATAACTTAAAATTGCTCACTTTGATGCTTTGATAACCAAAAAAAACGATCACATACTCAAATTGAGATAATGAATGCTCAAATGATTGAAAAATACTTAGAAATGTGTGTATAGGACATTCAAAAGCTTGTTAATACAAAAACAAATGAGAAAAATACCCATTTATAGTGTTTAAGGACCCAATATAGCCATTAAAGACAAGAAATAGTCATTGCAATGACTATATGTGAAAAACTGGTCGATCAGTATAACATATTGGTCAACCAATATGCACTAAAAGCTACAGATATGCTAGCCATTAGAACACTAGTCGATCAGTACATGCATTAGTCAACTAATATAGCATATTGGTTGACCAATACATCAACCGATGTTTTAGCAAACTCATGGTACCAATTACCCTAAAAATATAATTTTAGCAACTCTAAGTTCTTAATTTAATTATGCTTAAAACACTTCCCAAAATGTTCCCCAAGGATTATTTGAAAGATTAAAAGGCTTTTATATTAAAATTAAAGGCTTCAATGTTAGTGAATGTAAAGAATTATATTATGAAAAGAAATGGAAAGTTTACGCATGGTAAGTCTCTTAGATTATCGAAGACATCAATATAAGCTTGTAATAAGTTAATCCAACAAATAATATTACTATGTCTTGATCTTTTTCTTAACTTGGTCTCCATTTTGAAGGTTGCAAACATCTTCTTTTCTATCATAATTCTTCTAATACTATAAGATTGTGTTATTGTATTCCTTCTCATCAATAACTTTAAAACTGATTAAAAATACTTATGTTTTGCTATTATCAAAAGCCTCGATTAGAACCTTCCTTAGTTCAACAATCTCCCCCTTTTTAATGATAACAAAATATTTATGATATTAAAATGTACTATAAGAATTTAGTTATCCAAATTATAACTCATATAGAGATAATAAGTTGCTCCTCTTAATTGGTGCTTAAAAACATAATTCCACATCATAATCATAATTCAATGTTGAGAGAAATATTTAACAAAAGTATACATTGACAAAAGGATATAGAATTATATTTATTCCCCTTGAATTATAGCATTTACCTATAATATCATAAAAAATTTATCTCCCTTTTTGGAAAAATAAAAAGAGTCAACTAGTTGGAGGGGGAGACGAGTCTTAATTAAACTATACAGGTCATCAAAGCGATCCATAGTGATGTCTCAGAAAGAATTAAGCTCTCCTTATAACACGTTAAGCTGATACTTAATGACCATGGGACCATCATTTGATGAGGAGTGATGACGTGGTAGAAAGGTGGTAGCCTCATCAATCTGAGGGGACTTAAAAACATAGCTCAAGAGGGGCTCGTCAGGACCATAGTGTGGCAGAGCCTCATAGACTTGAGATAGGTGTTGAGGTTGAAGATGTTGTCGCTAATGTGGTCTAGTCATTTGTCTATCAACCAATTGATATCCCATATGGTGAAGAATAGTAGAGTCAAAGAAGAAATCAAGGTTTATATCATCGCTAGCAGGAAGAATATGGGAAGTGCTTAACAATATAGCTCAAGAGGGGCTTATCGGGACCATCATATGGCAGAACCTCGTAGACTAGATATAGGTGCTAAGGCTAAAGATGATGTTATTGATGTGGTCTAGTCATTTTTCTATCAACCAATGATATCCCATATGGTGAAGAGTACTAGAGTTAAAGAAGAAATCAAAGTCGATCTTATCACCAGTAGGAGAAATATGGAAGTGCTAAAAAATAAGGATAAGAATGAGAACATATGGAATGTTTTGTTTTATGGAAATTAATAATATTTAGCAAAAGAAAACGACCAAGATGAATGCATTTTTCTAATATAAAAGTATAAAAGAACAAAGATCATCATAACCTAAAAAGGTAAAGTGACCACTAATGGAGACAATTATAC
The DNA here is from genome assembly GCA_025504915.1 of Erythroxylum reticulatum. Taxonomy (NCBI): domain Eukaryota; kingdom Viridiplantae; phylum Streptophyta; class Magnoliopsida; order Malpighiales; family Erythroxylaceae; genus Erythroxylum; species Erythroxylum reticulatum. The sequence continues at coordinate 9,219 of JANSVA010272814.1, forward strand.
TTGACCAAGAGATGGTGGAAACGAGGGATAGTATTAACGCCATATACATCATTGGGTTTTCTATAGATCTCTATATTGGGGCTTAACTTAAAAATAATTTTGAGTATGTCAAGTAAAGAGTAAGGTTGAATGGTGTATTGGTATGAGAACTATAGTACAAAGGATGTCTAGGAATAGGAATGCCTAGGATCTTGTTTATGAGATTAGAAGTAAGATGAATGTCAACACCATAAAATTTGGAGAAAATATGAGTGTCATTAAATCACCTTAAGATGAAGATTGGTTTAAAATTCTTGAACATTGGTGGGACTAATCTTGCAACTCTTGGTAAGAAGGGATTCTCACTCTTAATTAGTGAAATATCAAACAAGACTATAATCCTTAAATTAGTTTAGACTAGTAGGGGAAACAACATAGTTTTCATGTAATAAGTAGAAGGGTCACTAGTTTATGAGAAAATAAGTCCTTTTTTGTTACGTATTAGTTACTTAACTTTCCCAATTGTAAAGTTGTTCTTCTAAAACTTGCTGTTTTCTTATCATTTATTAATACTGGTCCAAAACTTCAATCCAATCTAGAGAAGTCATATTCTATTTGGATTTAATAATTTCTTAGATGGATTTGATGATTTGAGGTTGTTTTAAAGGGTTTAAATTCCCATATTCAAGGACACAGAATGTATATCTATTTGAGGAAACTGCATCAAGTGAAAGCGAAGCTAAAATTACTAAATTGGAAAAAGATTGGTGACACCTTAAATGTTATCCTTGTTGCTAGGCATAGTCTCTCAAGAAATTAAGTTATATTGTAATCTAATCCTATTAATGATAAACAACTTAGTAAGGAAAACATTTTCATGGTCAAGTATAAATAGACAGTGGACATCAACTACTATATTCTGAAACCAAGATCAAGGATCTTATAGATGAAGTAGGATGATAGAAATTCAAGTTTCTTCCATAAGGTTGTCCTTTATAGAAGGAATGCTAACATGATCACCTCCATATTATAGAATAATGGCTCTTTAATTGAATCCTAATCAGATGGAACTGCCATCCATTTGGAGAATGTCCTAAGCCCTCTGTATTTCTCTTATGCCTATGGTCCAGGTCTTACATGTAACTTTTTAATCATTAAGGAACAAATTCCCTCTAATCATAAGGACTTCTTAGTTAATCCTTTTCTTGCCTTGTATGTGAAGAGAGCTATTTTTTCCCTAAATCTACATAAATCCCCAAGTCGTGATGGTTTAAATGGTTTTTTATTTAAAAAAATTGACTAATTATCAATTATCTAGTTACTGATGCAGTTTTGGAGTCCTTTAAACATAGCACAATGCTAAAAGAACCTAAGAAAACCTTTGTTTTTGTGATACCTAAAGTGATTTCTCCTTAAACATTAAAGGGTTATAAGCTTATATTATGTTGTGATACAATTTATAAGGTGATATCTAAACTTATAAATGAAAGGCTTAAGGTTGTTATAAGTAATCTCATTGATGCTTATCAAGGTGCATTTATTAAGGGAAAAATGATAGGTGATAATTTTTTAATTGGCTCAAGAGCTCTTCAAAAGCTATAATAGGAAGAAGTCAATTAAAGATTCAGCTCTTAAGAATGATTTAAAAAATGCCTTTGACATTATGATTGGTGCTTTATCTTATACCTTGAGATCTTTTGGATTTCTTGAAGTGTTTGTGAATTGGGTTAGCCAGTGTATTGCATATGTTTCCTATTACATTTTACGCAATGGCAAAGCAACCAAAATTCTCCAAAGTGCTATAGATTTGATGTGACAAGGTTATTCAAGTTGGTTATCTAGTAAAAGGAACAATTTAGGCACTGTTAAAAAAGTAAGAGGCTGGAAATATGTAGACTTCTGGAAATATGTAGCCTTTCTTTTACTAATAATGTCTTTATGGCTTGCCTAAACACCTTTAAGGACATTTCAGATCTCTCTATTAATAGGATAAGAGCCAAATGTTCATATCCATAAATGCCTTGAATGTATCCAATTGGCTCTCTTATATAATTGGCTTCAAAGTAACTACCTATGAATTAAAATTTTCTCTAGAAAACCAACCTTTAGAGACTTTCATTCTCTTATTGAGAGAATCTAGAGAAGATTATCAAGCTAGTGCTCTAAAAGTTTATCTCTAGCTGGTTGAATTTAGTTAATCAACTTAGTGGTGAATAGTCTGCATGTATATTGGTCTTTCTATGTTGTCATCCTGTAAAACGTAGTGAAAATAATTAAAAGAATGATGAGACAATTCCTATAGGCTAGTGATAGTTCTACCTTATCTTTGGCTAAGGAAACGTGAAAAGCTTAATATCCTTAAAGTTGAAGGTGGCTTAGGAATAATCCTATTCAGAATCATTAGTGAGGTCCTTATAGCTAAATAATTTAGAGGGTTCTTAATAACAAATAAGGATTGTGGATACTTCTCACTATTTAACTGATGTATGCTTTTGGTCTTTGTTGACTAAATACAAATCATCTTAGACTTGGGTTAGCCTACTAAACTTGGGGATAAAATCAGAGCTTACATCTTTACAAAGATTGATAATTAAGGGAACATGTTCGTTTGACATCATAATTTATTTAGTTTGGGGCCTTTAATCAATAACAATATGTTGGAATTTATAAGGAACTTGATACCAGATAATGCCTAGGTGAGTCAAGTTCTTAACAAGCCTCAACTACATTTGGAATGATTACCATAATCAAACTTAAGAAAACATCTTTTGAGCTTAGGACTCATTTTATACTAGGAGGATAGTATCATATGGAATTTCCATCCATCTAGAATATTTACTAACTCCTAATGTAAGGAAAATTTGAGAAATACTGCCCTTAAATTGGACTGAACAAAGTTAGTTTGGCTAAAGCATACAAATCCTCATGCCTTTATTTCTTTATGGTTGCATTGAAAGGAAGATTAAGCACCTCTAATAGGCTTCAAAACTTCATGAATAAACTTACAATGTATATTCTTTGTTCTGAAAGACTTAATTCAATAGCACACTGCATTTTCAAATGCAAATTGTCTTCCTCCATTTGGCATCAAATGCAATCCCTTTGTAATATTTTCCTTGTTAGCTCAAGTTTATATGAATAGATTAGCTTGTATCTTTGAACACCAATCAAAAGAGATAAGATTTGTCAGTTTTTAATATTGCTCTTGGTTATAACATTTACATGCTTTCGAATGAAAGGAACATAAAAAAGTTTCAAGGATTAGCTACTCTAAAGGACATGATAATTGTAGAAGAGATAAGGAATATCAAGTTACATATCCTAGATCTTCAAATTAACAAAGGTTGTAACAATTCCTTGTTAATTAAATGGCACTTGCATGTTTAAGCTCAAATGGTTCTATTTACATCATCATGACTTCCCCATTAAGTATGGTTTTACGAGCTCTTAGTAAGAATTTATCTTGATTTTAGCTAAGGAAAACAAGATTGCCACTTATCTGGAATTGTTGAATTAACAAGAATATACCTCTCTTCAACAACTTCATCTTATTTATAACTGGTTGATTTCAATTTGGAATTTCATTAGAGCTTATATGCCTTCCACTTATATGTTGGCCTTATATAAGACTTTTTTTTCTAACTTATAGATCAACTTGACAACTTTTAGTCAAGCTAAGGACATCACTATGCTTTTTACGAAGCAAACTTGGTCTTAGTTGATTTGTTCTTCTTTATGGAGTTGTAAAATATTTTTTGTTGTATAATATATTCATTTAACTTTTGAAAAACATCTCGTTGAAGGTACGATAAGGTACATATTTAAATGACTCTTTGTTGTTCATCACAAAAGGCTAAAATATACTATTTAAAAGATCGTTATTTAAGCAATATTTTAGACATAAAAATGTTTATTTATATTTCACACTATTTAATAAAAATTTATCACATAATGTAATTTATTGTCAACTTGTCAGGTTAATGATAAATTTAATAAAATATAAATAAGTATTAGAAGAACAAGTATTAGAAGTTCTGTAAACTCTACTATAACCACATCAACAAGTCCACACATTGAGAAGAGGCTAGCATTTCCCTTAGTTCAAAGGTGGGTGCAAAGAGCATGGCAAAATCAGGGTCTGGAAAGTACAATGGAAAATGAAGATGAGATTTTTTTTTCTTTAGATTTAACACTGAGGAAAATGCTAAGAAAGTGATGAATATGGAACCTTGGCATATATAAGGTCACCCTATATTGCTTAAGAAATGGAGTCTAGGGGTAACACTTGATAGAAGTAAGCTGGTGACAATATCTCTATGGGTGAATTTTTACAAAATACCTCTGGCGTATTGGTTGGCTGAAGGAATGAGCCATATTGTCAGTAAGTTAGGGAAGCCATTAGGAATGGATGAGAATACGACTATAATTGAAGAGAATAGGTTATGCCAGAGACTGTATAGATGTGAATGTGACGAGAAAACTACCTGACTCCCTGAAAATAATAAAGTTAGGTGAAAGTGGGAATCTAGAGGAAGCTGTCATCTGAGTCTCATACATATGGAAGCCCAAAAACATAAAAGAAAAGAAGGAATGAAGATGAAAGCAAGTTCTAGACAATACGTCAAAATGGTTAGGAACTGAGCCATTTAAGATGGACACATCTAGAAGGGAGGAAGAACAAAAGGCCAACAAAAATGGGAATAATAGCATGGAGACAGTTGCAACTCAAACTATGGAAAGTTCAGAAAAAAAATGAGGAAATTCAGGATAATGATGGAAGTAATGGAAAGGAGACAGCAACAACTCAAACAATGGAAATTTCAGCAAATGGTGAGGAAATATAGGGCAAGTTTGGGAATCAAAACCAGAATAGAGAAGATGCTATTAATTTAATCAAGGGTAAACAAGTAGTGGAGGGAAATGAGACAGAACAAGAAGACATAAGAAGTCCTAGGCTGGAAAGAGGAGAAATTGTTAGAACCAAATTAATTCCAGAAGCAAGGTCCCCTAATGCAGGTTGGAAATCCAAAAGCAGAAAGCCTGAGAAAATAAAAAATGATCATATTAGCTACTTGGAATATCATAGGGCTAAATAGCCTGAATAAGCAGTTAGCAGTTAGACATTTTGTAAATAGAACACAAGCAGATTTTGTGGGCTTACTAGAAACCAAAATTAAGAAGGATCATGTAGAGGGAAGCATATGTTTTTGGCGAAGGATTGGAGATTGATTAAGAATCACAACAATCATGCAAATGGGAGGATAATTATTTGATTTAACCCCTCAAAATCTAACTGTTAAGCTGGAGGAGTTTAGACTAAATGATCTAGTGTGATATGAGGCTTATGGAAATAAGTTTACTGATTACAATCACCATTGTTTATGCTGCCAACTATGAGTTTCAAAGGAAATCTCTTTGGGAAGATGACTAGCAGCACTATCAAACATCCCTGGACAATGATGGGGGACTTCAATTGCATATTATTCACTAACTAAACTAGGCGTGGATGAAGATGGAATCACCATAATTGTAGGGAACTACTCAGCCTAGCAGAACACACTGGGTTAATTGCTTTTAAAAACTATGGCATTGAATTAACCCAGAGCAACAAACGGTCGGGATATTGGCACCTTTTGAAGAAAATAGATCGATGTTTGGTGAATGCTACTCGGCTACATCAAGTTTCTAATAGCTCAGCAAACTTTAAGAAACCTACAACTTCGGATCACAATTCAACAGTATTAGAGTTGCAATATCTTGAGATGAAAAGGAAAACCTAATTCATATTTTTCAATATTCTAATGCAATATCCTAACTTCCAGGAAGCTTTGAGAGAAGGCATGCAACTACAAATAGTTGGCACAAAACAATTCCAGTTAACTAGGAAATTAAAGGTAGTAAGGCATAAGATGAAGATCATTAACCGGGAGAGAATCAAGTTGGAGTAGGATAAACAGAAGAAAGCTTTAGATAAATTGCAAGAATGTCAGCAAAGGATCCTTCTCAATCCTGAAAATAGAACCCTGAGAGAGGAGGAAGTTGTATTAATACAGGATTATAATAAAATTCTAGAGGAGAACCATAGCCAAATCAAGCAAAAATCTAGAATACTATGGCTAAAAGAAGGCAATCGATGCTCCAAGTTCTACCTAAACTCCATCATAGCCCAAAGGCATAAAAATAACATTAAGAAGCTGAAAGATGATAGAGGCCAGGAAATCCTAGATCAGGAATAAATGAAAGAACATGCCTTTGAATTTTTTAACAAGCAATATGGGGAAGAAATACAAGTGCAAGGAATCCCAACCATTACAACAAGAGGAATAAAGCAAATATCATATATGGAAAGGAATGAACTTATTAAGGAAGTAGATGATACAGAGCTTAGAAGTGAACTTTACTCAATCAATCCAGATAAATCTCTTAGACCAAATGGCTTCAATGGATGCTTCTTTCAAAAAAATTGGAACATCCTAAAGGGAGATTTAATAGAGGCAGTGAAGGAGTGCTTTCAACATGGAAAATTTTTGAAAGAATGGAAGAAGACATATGTGAGCCTAATCCCCAAACAACCTAATGTGAGTAGATTGGGGAATTTAGACCGATAGCCTGCTGTAATGTCCTATACAGGATAATCTCCAAGATACTGGCCAATAGATTGAAGAATTTAATGGGAAGTATCATCAATCCTGCATAAAATGCTTCCCTTAAAGGTTGAAGTATCGGAAACAATATATTATTGTGCTAGGAACTACTCAAAGGCTACAACACTAAAGCTACCATGAAGAATTACAAAATTAAGATAGATATGGAGAAGACTTTTGATTTAGTGAGCTAGAGTTTCATTACAAAAATTCTTAAAGTAGCAGGTTACCCTCCTAAATTCTGGATGTGGATCGAGGAATGTCTTTCATCTTCCACTTCAACCATACTAGTCAATGGAGAACCAACCAAGTTGATCAAAGCCATGAGGGGACTCAGGCAAGGGGACCCAATATCCCCATATCTGTTTATACTTTATATGGAGACCTTGTCAGTCATATTGGAAGGGAAAAAAAGGAATAGTGTTAGGTTCCAATACCACCAAAAAATGCAAAGGTACAAAAATAACACATCTTGCTTTTGTAGATGACATCTTTCTTTTTTGTAGGGCTGATCAATATTCAATCAACAACATATTACAAGCCATGGAGGAATTTGAGGCAATTTTTGGATTGAGAAGTAATCCTAATAAAATTTGCTACTACCTCTCTAAAGATGCTAGCAATGGAGTATTAATAATCCTATTTTAATACAATAGGACTAATAAGGGAAATGCGTATCAACCAGGGGTAGCTTCCTATTAAATATCTCAGAGTGCCAATTTCACAAAGCAGAGTAAATGCAATGGATTGCAAACCCCTTTTGGATAAGTTGAACATGGATATCAACCATTGGACTATCGGGGAAGCTACAATTGGTTCTGAATCTACTCAGCAATAAGGAAACACATTGGATCAATCATATTGGTCTTCCAAAAAGTGTTCTAAAGGAGATAGACAAGAAACTAAAAGACTTCCTATTGGGTGGACACCACACAGCCAAGGTAAGTTGGAGTAAGATATGTCAACCAAAGGATCAAAGAGACCTAGGAATCCATTCAGCTACACTTCTTAACAAAATTAGTATGGAAAAGAAGTTATGGTGGTTATGCAGCCAAAAGGAGGAGTTATAAGTTAAATGGGTTCACATTGTCTACATAAAGAGAGAAAGCATATGGAGTCTCAAACCTAAGCAGAATATGTCATGGAATTTTAGACAAATCCTGGGATCATGACACTAGATGCAAGACTTGGTACATCACAAGATCGAAAATGGGCAATCAACCTACTTTTGGTATGATAATTGGCATGGAAGAGGTCCACTGTACAAGGTACCAGAAATCTAACACCTATGTTCAGTTATTAGCCCAACCACAAGGGTAAGCAAGCTTATAGAAAATAATCAATGGAAATGGCCTTATCACCACAACAGAGAACTTAATATTATAATGAACAACATGCTAAGATGTCAGGGAGTAAGACAGGATAAAATCCTCTGGATGGCCAACAACATTTAGCACGAAGGCATACAGAAACTCATCCAAAATGATTCTAACAGCAAAGTTAAATGGTGTAAGCTAGTGTGAGATAATGACATACCTCCCTCACATGCTTTTATCTTGTGGATGGGGATTAGAAAGAGGCTTATGACCAAAAATAGGCTTAGATTACTCTAAGGTTCAGTCACTTGTGAGCTTTGTAACTCGCAATCTAAAATAATGATCACCTAATGATCCATTGTGGGTACACCCATAGCATCTGGAGGCAAATGGAGAGAATGTTGAATCTTTGGAAATTCGTCCAGAGATGGGAGGAATTAATTGACTGGCTAGCCACTCTAAAAATGGGACATAAGATGGACCTCAAAGCAACTAAAATCAATCTTACAACTATGGTGTACACAATTTGGCAAGAAAGGAATAGAATATTAAAAAAGGAGTAAAGAGATGAGGAACAACTATACCAGAAAATTATACTCCAATGCAGACTGAACATGATAGCAAGGGGAATAGGGACACTCCTCTCAACTGACAAGAAGATAAGATGACCACTAGACTAGATACAATTGAAGCTGAGATTGTACACATGCTTTCTTATTTTGTTTGTATCTCTCCTTTTGACATTTTGATCCTTGTAAGCTTGAATAGTTATACAAATTATTAATAATAATCCATTAATTTTCGAAAAAAATTTAAATCACATTGAAACTAAATTAATTAATTTTTGGCATTAGGTAAAAAATGAAAGATTGAAGCAAAGGACAATATTAAGAGCAAAAATGAGTTCATTATAATTTTTATTAATATATTATTGTAGCATTTTATTATTTCAAAATTAATAACACAAAACTCATCTTGAAAAAAAATTTAAATTACCTTAAGCTAATTGAAAAGTATTAGCAACTATAAGATCTTTTGTTTAATCTTTGACTCTATGTTTTATATTTTTCTCTTAATTCAAGTATGAAAAGAACATCCTAACCCTTTTAAAACTACAAACGATTAAATAGACATTTTCTGCTAAATTTATATAAACTTTTATATGTTGTATGTAGGCTTAATAGTTAGATTGTTTGATGGTATATCAGGGCTTTACATTACAAGAAATATGTTGTTTACCGAAAGAAAAAACCACCGAAAAATGACAGAATTTCGTCGGTAATAATAATTACCGACGGAAAAACAACGAACAAAGGCGTCGTTAATACAGTTGTAGGTAAATTTAACGATGAAAATTATGTGTCATTTCGTCAGTAAAATATATCGATGGATATATGTAACCATTGGTAAACCGTCGTTAAGATAATCGTAAAAGTTTTAATATTATCAACGAAAGAAGAAGAAATGTTGGTTAATACTGTAAACAATCCCTGACGGTGTATGGTATTCCGCCAGTAATTATATGTATTTTTACGACGGTCTATATTCCGTCAGTAATTGAAAGTAAGAAATTTTTTAAGAAAATCCCGACATGAATTTTTATTTGATGATCTTATGAAAAATATATAATTTCAACAGTTATGAATTATCTGTGCATAATAAATTTATTTGTTTATATATTTAATTTGTTTAAACAGAAAGTTGATTGATGATATAAAGTTAAAATTTTCTTAATTGATAATAAAAACATTACAGAGTACATAATAAGTCTTTATAATTAAAAACAAAGGACTACAACATTCCTAATGTGTTGGTGATCACAGGTTCTCTGAGTTGCTACCCCTCCCCTTTAACTACTCCATCTCCTGTCTCCACTGTGCCATCTGCTCCATCAATGTCTGCGTACATGTCCAAAGCTCAGTGACTTCACTAGTTTGCGCTGGTCTATTAGACGCTACTGTATTGGACGTAGACAATTGCGAATAACATGTGTTCACAATTGAACCTAGCCCAAATATCCATCAACGACGATCCTTACCACCAACAGCCTCAAGATGCGTTTGAGTCTCATCAACAGGTTGTTCCTGCTGAGACTGTCGTCGAATGACATGTTGTATTTGGTCCTATTAGGAAGCAATGTTTATATTAGTAAAGGATTACTATTAAGAAATAATAATAATGCATTAATTTAACATACATTCAGCTCTTTATATTGGCGTTGGCGAATGTCACACTGTCATGCTTCTTTGTGTGAGTGTGCAAAAACAACTGAGTAGGTGTAGGCCTCATGCCCAAAGACTGTTCCTACATATTTAACCTAAATTATTAGATGTGAACTAAATTTTATTAAAATTTGGACAGAATTTTCTCTATTTTTATGATATTTCTCCCCTGTTGAACAAAAAAAATGAACAAAGCCATATATGGCACCAAACATTTATACCATTATCATTATTTATAATACAGCAAAGTAAGACATTTACAATATAAGTATCAAGTTTGATACTTACAAGTCTCTGTGTATGTTCGTGGTGGGTTATTGATCCTCCCGTATGTATGGGAAGACTCTCTCCCCTCGGGCCTCTATGTCTGTTGGTGGAGTTACGCCCTGAGATGGACAACCTCAGGGCTTCTTCAATACTCCTGCCAATGACTCCATATTTCCTCCAAAATATAAGGTGGTCATACAACCGCCTTGTGTACAGCACCATTAAAGTCGCGATAACATGTACGAGCTTACCTCTACCATAGTCTATGTATGATGACTTTGATACTAGAACCTTAAAAAAATTCTTTCTAAAATAAGAAGAAAAAGATTTATACTACTATAATGTAATAATATTTATTTAATTGGTGTATATAAATCAATATAAAGAGAAAATAAATCGTTATTGTACCTCAAACTCCTGAAATTAAAATCTCTTTGCCGCCTGAGAGATATTCTTCCACACATAACCCTTAGGATCAATCGTTTCTTTAAATTTAGAAGTCATATTTTTGGAACACGGTTTAGACGGAACTAACCTAATATAAGAAGTTATTTTATACAATGAAAAAATTGATAAACCTATAACTTAATTAAAAACAAATAATGATTAATGTGATTTCACTTATAGATTGTTGACAATTGTTATGTACTTTCTTTCGTCAAGTTCCTCAGCTCCAGGCTGGCGGACGTCTCCTCCATCCGATAAAGCGGTATTGGATGATATATGAGTTGGAGATGGGGATGGTGTAACATGACGAGCAGTAAGTAATGCATCATCTACAACTGTGCCCTGGAGGGGGAGGAGGTGAGTCAGTGTGAGCTGCAAACTGTGACAATCCACCGTCATAGTAAGTACCTCCAAACATGCCTATAAACTTAGGCTGCATTACCTCACTTTGTCTCTTTGGTCCCATATTTTTTTCTTGAAATTCATTTTTATCAATATTTCTACTTATAGAATTTGAATTCAATCTTTTATACAATTTATGGAAAAGGAAATAAGGCGATTTGTAAAATATCATATTAATATAGAAACGACAAAAATGACAATAAACCATTGTTAAAGTCGTAGAAGAAGAACAACAACAACCCTCATTCAATAGGACGCAGGTTAACCTCTAACTAGTAGGGAGGTTTTTTGACAAATTCTTACAGATACAACAAGAAATCAACTTTAAAGCTGAGTCTAGTATATTGCATTGATAAATCAAAATGATATAATTACTTTGTTTGATTCCATGTGACATGGGAGTCGGTAAAGGTAAATGAGTCCTTAATATTTGGATTCCCGAGAAGTGTCCTAGCATGTTCAAACTCACCAATTGAAACAGTGATACTTCTTCCCTCAGGTATAAGCTTTTGAACATCTTCTTACTACTGTGTTTCTGCTATAGATAAACTTATAGAGGATATAGCGAATTAGTCACCACTCTTAGGATGGAAAACTAACTCTCCAGATGAACTACTAGCGGGAACATATTTACGTAAAATATAATCAGTGTAGAATTTTCATAATGTCATATTAGAAAATAATTAAACGAACAAAAACTAGATATTAATGCATATGTGAATGTCCAAACGAGGTTTGTGGAATTAAAGAATTTTCCAAAAGAATCGATCTTCCTAATACTTTATAGATCGTTGTCACATCGCTCTCACCTCTATCGATATACATGTCATGTTCGAGATTCAAGGCAGCTTAAAACATCATGTAGTATAGACCATCAAATGTGAATGTATATAATAACTTCATCAAAGGAAATGAGATGTACATAATAAGGAAAGAGATGTTGTCCAGATCATACTAAACACCTTGAAGTAGAAGATCGGCTATGGAAGGCAAATGATCCTTAGTATATGAAGTGGCGACTGTACATAATATATTGGACAACAAATAATTTATGACGTTGATTAAAATATTCAATTAATAATATAATTTAATCACTATCATAACTTAATTGTAAATTACAATCATCTTTTTCTTCGAAAGAATAAGAATCAAACTCCAGCTCTTTTTCAGATCTTTGACCCTTGTCATCCTCTGCGGATGAAATTTCAACATATTAATTAGATAGATCGTTCAAAGGTTCATTATCATTATATATGATAGATGCATTTATAAAAGTGACATCTTCCTGAAACGCTTCACTTTCAATTCTCTGCTCTCCTTTTCCATGTAATTGAAAAACGCTTTTAGGTTTAACTTTGCAAACTGCCAACCAATCTGTCTTTTCTCATCGTAAGCTTGGAAAAGGGACATAACACGCCTGTTTTGCTCACATTGCCAACACGAAAGGTTCAAATTGTCTTAATCATCTTCGATAGTTGATTTTAGCTAGATTGTATTGGCTATGCATTTTTGTTCCAACATTTAGAGTTGGGTCATACCAGTCTCATTTAAATATCACCTATCGCTTAATTGGCAAAGTAGGGTATTTAACTTCAAGTATTTCAATAATTTTACCATAGTAATCCATCAATTCTACCTGTATGGCAACTCCACCATTTATTGTTTCCATGATATGCCCAAGATATTATGTATGGTATTTGTATCCATTCACAAAATACGCCAGATATGATTTAACAATTCGCAGAGGTCCCTTTACAAGATCATAAATGAACTTGTTCTTTATTGGATTTTCTAAAGTCTATATAAAGTAAATTATCATACAATTAATGTATAATGTCATATGAACACTTAAATATGGTATTGAACTATAAGAATATTTGTAAGTGAAAACTTACATATCTCTTGAACCATCTAGGAAAGTATCTTCCAACTTCTTTATTTATATCATCCTGTGTGCTGTCCGACATTATCTTGCATAACAATGCCTCGTATAATTTAAATATATTATTAGGTATTTCAGTAATGAACAACACATAAATTTAAAGGAAGAAATAATCATGCTCAACTTACTGCATGAAAGGTAGAACCTCTTGATAGTTCAATAAAATGTAACCATGTGTAGCCTCAATTTCTTCCTCTGTTAACATTCTTCTTATTAGACGTCCATATGTTTGTCCAGGATATGTGAAAATGGATAAGTTACCATCAGGATCACTTGTTCCTCCCCCATTATCATTACGAGGAATTTTTCTTTCTCTTATGTGAACATGCGGTTCAAAATAATGTCCACAAAATGTACTAGCTTTCTCCACTAAATAAGAATTACATATCAATCTTTTAACTCTGGTCTTTTGTTTTACATTTTTTTCAAGTGATGCAAATACCTATATTGAAGAAAATGGTTATTATAATTTTGTAGTAAAACCATAGTAATATGGTTATTGCAATAATGTTTGTTGACTTACCTCTCAGATGGATACATCCATCGATATTGAACTAATTCAACTATTTTTGCCTCGTGTGCTAAATGCACAGGTAAATGCTTCATACAGTCAAATAAGCTTAGAGGAAAAATCCCTTTTAACTTGTACAAAATTACTAGAATTTCCTTTTCTAGTTTTTTCATTTAAGTCAAATTAAATTTAGATGATGTTAAACTTTTGAAAAACATACTTGATTATGTTATTACTTTCCAAACCTTATTTGGTAGCAACTCCCAAAATGTAATTGGAATTAGCCTTTGCATAAACACATGACAATCATGACTTTTTATTCCAAATATTCTATACTTCCTCAGGTCTACACACCTAGCCAAGTTTGAAACAAAACCATCAGGAAACTTTAGACTTTTCAACCATTCACACAAACACAAAAGCTCCTTTTATTTTTTGTCCAAAGTGTAACATGCTTTCGGATATTTACCGGTACGAAGATCTTTATGTAACTCATTCCTTCTATAAAAAAGTTGCAAATCAGCTCATGATTTTGCATTGTCTTTTGTCCTCCCTTCAATGTTCATAATGGTATTGAACAAGTTGTCAAAACTGTTTTTCTCAGTATGTGCCAAATCTAGATTATGATGTATCAAATTGGTTTTCCAATATGGCAAATCTCAAAATATGCGTCGTTTTCTCCAACCAAAGTTTTGACTAATGTTTGTATTAACTTCATCAGCTTCAAATTCTATTACTTTTAACAAGCCTAATTCCTTAATCTCTTGCAAAATCTCTTCACCATCTTTTAGAGGAGGAAGATGTGTTTTTACCATCCTATTCTTAATGAAATTAAGTTTATTGTGTCTAAATGGATGATCTTGAGGAAGAAATTTCCTGATTTTGCCCCCGTTTGGAAGATAAAATGCATCAGAATCATTTCCACAATAAGGACAAGCCAATTTTCCAGCTATGCTCCATCTAGATAATATGCAAATGTCAGAAAATCACTAATGGTCTACATCAAAGCCACCTTCAACACAAAATTTTATTTCAGAGATACATCATATGTTTGAACACCATATTCCCAAAGATGCTATAATTCAGATATCAATAGTTGTAAGAAAACATCAATTTTATGCTTCGAATTTTTAGGCCCTGGTGCAATCACTGTCAATAACATATATGCCTCTTTCATACACATCCAAGGAGGTAAAATTATAAGGAGTAACTATGATTGGCCATGATGAATATTGCTTCCCGGATTGACCAAAAGGTTGAAATTCATCCGTCGACAATCCCAACCTAACATTTCGACATTCAATTGCAAAATCTAGATGGGTGTCATTGAAATGTTTCCATGCCAGTGCATTTGATGGATGGCTCACTACTCCATCTTCCTGTTCGTGTTTAGCATGCCATCTCATGTGAAATGCAGTAACATTAGAAGCATAAAGTCTTTGAAGTCTCTTAGAGTTAGCATAATAGTACTAATTTCTGTTTCATTGAATGCTTTCTAGGCTTAAACCTAGATTAATCACAAAATTTGCACTCTTCTAAGTCCACATCATCTCCCCAATAAAACATACATCTCAATTTTCAACAATCAATCTTTTCAAAAGGCAAACCAAGACCCCTAATAAGTTTCTTCATATTGTAAAAACTATCAACCATTGTATGATTAGCAGGCAATGATTCATTATACCATTCAAGAATTTTATCAAAAATACAATTCGAAATATGCCCTTCAGACTTTATGTTCAATATTTAAGCAATTGAAGACAATTGGGTCATTGTCTTACAATTTGGCCACAATTCTCGGTCAGCTGACTATAATAAGTCAAAAAACTGTTTTGCTTGTGGGTTAGGTTCTTCTTCAAGATTTTTCCTACTTTCCTCAAAGGTATAACTAGCCCCATCATAAACCATTCGCATGTATGAATTTTTAGTTTCATCCACATAATTTGTTGTAAACCCAATCCTCCCTTCATACTCATTTAGGTTGACAAACGATTCTGCTTAATTACCCCTTAAGGAGCTACAAATCAATGGTTACCCATATTGTGTCCACTCAAAATAATTGGGGACAAACCCGTTCTCAGCAAATGGCCATTAACTTCATCAATAGTAAGGAAACATTTTTGTTTGCACTTTTTACATGGACATATGATCTTTGACCCATCCATATATGTAGGTTGAGAATATACATAATGAATAAAAGCTTCAACTCCCTCAACAAATTTAGGATTAATGAAACCATCAGCGGTTAATCATCTAGACATCCAAGATCTATCCCGGAAACTCATTTTTGGACAACTGTTAATTTAAAATAGTGAATCCATAGTTAGTATCATTCATGTTAGCGAAATATTTCAAAACATCTAAGATAAGACATGTGAATTAAGATCACAAGTTCTCGATGTGACTCATAGGCTCCTTGTATTTTTTACCGATAAGCCTCACACGAGCTCCATCATGAGTTATGGGTTAAGGTTTATGGATTGAGATCTAAAATATTTGTAAACTTAAGATCGAACATATATGTTTGTAATCATATATGTTAGAAGATAATTAATTTTAAAACTCCTATATTAAATATGTACTAGTGCCAAATATAATAAGTAT
>JANSVA010273549.1:0-25528 GCA_025504915.1 Erythroxylum reticulatum
GTAACCCACCTTGATTTCCTTGCTTAAAGATTTGCTCAAAATGCCTCTTCTCTTGTTCCTCTTGCCTCTTTGATCCCTGTTATACAATAACAAAATTCTCACTTAATAAGGTTTTCAATTGAAGCATAATCACTAAAATTTGTTCTAGAATACTAAACCCATGGATTTTCTAAACTCTATGAACTAAAATCCTTCCAATAATCCTAAAAGATTTAGGTGATCTTACCTTGGTTCTTCACCAAATGAAGAGATCTTTGGCTCAAATGGAAGTTCTTCTCTTCCTTTACCTTTTTCTCTTCTTGAGCCACTTTAAAATCTCTCTCAAAAATGAAGAAATGAAGAAACCCCTAGCTCAACTCTCTTCTTTTCTCTCAACTCTCTTCTTTGTCTCTTTGATTTGTTATTTCTCTTCCTCTCTCCCAATTCACGTTTTTTCTTCTTCTTCTTAAAGAAGACCATATTTTGGTCTTGTCCTTCCAAAAATACCCCTCCTCTCCTTTGGTTTTCCCATTTTTCCCCTTCTTTCATATACCTCCTAACTCCTTTAATCTTCTTAAACACCATATTAACTCTAACTTAGTTAAAATCTTTCCATCTAATTTCAAATCTCTAATTATGCCCATCAAATTAATGACTCAATTCTAAAAATAATGAAACAAATAAATCAATAAAAATTGAAAAAAATTCAGGGTTCAACATTTACACACATTTTTTTAAAACACATTTTTAACACATTACCTACCTTATTGTTTTTACTAGTCATTCTCATGAAAATATACTAGCAATGCTACTTATTCAATTGACCTAAAATTATAAATAAACTTGGCAAATTCCTAAAGTGAATAAACTAACACCGTATCCTAATTAAACTGCATATTTTGCTAAAGTAACCTAGGTCACTAATTTTGCAAGCTAATAAATCTTCACAACCTAAAAGACTATGCTCAAAGTTAAACATATTCCATTAAGTCCTAGCCATTGACACATTCACAAAAATCGTATAATACACCCTAAAACAAACTAACATGCAAAATTCACATTCAAAATAAAAGCGTACAACACACATCTCTCTGCACACTTGAACAATACATTGACTTCAATGTGAGAAGAACAAACAACAACACATAAGTTGGGAATAAAAACACATAAAGTAAAGAGAAACATAAGAACAAAATAAAGAAAAAAATGAAAAGATAAGATTTAAGAGCACAGAACCACCATGGTGAAGGAGGTGGTGATGGTGATAGTTTTGAGACCAAATCCGCTTGATGCTCGAGACTGTTGTCCTATCTTATAATTGCTTAAAGAAAGTAAGAGAATTAGTAATCCCAAACATTCCAAATCATTAAAAATTATTTTTTAAAATTCAAAACAAATCCAGCTATACATAAAAATTTAAATCTAACTACTGAACATGCTAATTTATGGTCATTATCTTGACCTTTCATCAATCGAAAACTCAACCAGGATTAATTATGAGTGGCTTGCTACCAATCGTGTCTCCCAGATTCGGTTTCGTAGCTTGTAAATAAGCTACAAATTGTAAGATTATTAGAAGAACAATATTGATGAAGTTAAGAAAAATAATTAAATTCAGTAATGTTTTTTTCACTAACAAACTGTCCATAAAATAGGGAATAATGAAACTCCCTAAATCTTCTAATGAATTTAGCAGTTTTTCTTGTAAGAGGGTGAGTTGTTCATATTCTTCCTCAGTCACCCTCATCTCCTCTTTAGATTTCACCTCATGAACAAAGACTTCTATATCTTTTTTAACCTTTATATCTATTGTCACTTGTTCATCTACTTCTTGTTCTTTTGAAGATTTGAACACATCAATTTTCATAAATGGTATGCTTAATAGGTAAGGTGGAGGAGGAATGTAGGGTGGTCCTCATTCTTTTCTTCATCCTTTTTCTCCTTCTCTTGGTCTTCTACAAAGTGGGTTTCAACTGGTCTATCTGTTGGTTCTCCTAACTCTTTACCATTCCTAAAGTGTGATAGTCTTACATTGCTCTTTTGAATTTACTTTCATGTTGCACAGAAAGTTTTCCACACTTTGCTTAGAAAATTCCCTGAAAATCTGGCCCATTCAAACCTTTAGGTTATGAATAGAAGAGGCATGATCTTCCGTTACTTGCTCAAACTTCTCTTCCAATCTCTTCTAGGACTCTTCCATGTTCATAATCTTATCCATGATCTGATCCAATTTAAAATCCCATAAACTAGACTCATCTGGCTGAAATCCTAATAGGTCTTGATGTACTAAGTGAGTCCTTATATTGTTAGACCAATAGAAATATAGGTAGTTCTGCCACCCCAATTTGTATATGTTGCAATAAGGATGATGATTTCCCCAACAAAATTGTGCCTTATTGAAGTCCTTATCCTTTGTTCTTAATAATGTATGTCCTCCATCATTGCTCTTTCCATCTCTTCTTAGCATTTAATTTCTTACATTCCTCATTATTGCCCTGTGATATGTGAATTGATGTGTCATCTACCCTGTGCCCAAACTTCCTTCTCTTTTTCCTTCCCCTAATCCTTAGACTAAAAGAATTAGACTAATCCTACACCTCCCCAGCAACGGTGACAAAAACTTGTTGAGTAAGTTTTAATCTATTTAAAACCATCAAAATACCAAAAATGCACGGGTTGAATTCTAAATTGTTTAATGCCTAAAGGATAATTAAAATGAAAAGAAAAACTAAACAGAAAAGTAAATACGTGATTATGGAATGATAGAAAAAAATTATATATTAAGAAAGGAAATTAAATTAAGCACCACCAATTTGACAATTGAAAATCAACCAAGAAGAATTGACTGATTATATAGGAGGGGGATTTATTCTATCATCAATGTTAATCTAGTCACTTATGCATTAATATGGTGTCAGTTCTAGACTATCGAGGGGTGGATTACTTTCTATCAAGTTATAATCACTAAACCCTAATTGATAATGCCTAATTAAGTTGAGCAACTAAAAATGTAGTCTCTCAATTAACAATCAGCTTACAACCAAATTAGTTCTTAAGTGTTCTAATGAACAACCGGGTCCTTACATGGGATCTCTCTTCATAAAAATAAATGATTTGAGTAATCGCGTGGTCTATCGAATTGTTTAACTATCATTAATCTAACCCAATCATTTTTATTCAATTCACCCTCTCAGTTTATTGCGAAAACATGTAATACCAAAACATGTAATCATTGTAATTAATCATAACACCCAATCAATCAACTTAAAAGATAACTAGATTAACATTGAATCAATTTAAAATCCGTAAGAAGTTTAGAACATCATCTAATCTAAGTCCATCATCATATCACATTCATCGTATACATCCAAGGAAAAGAATAACAAGATAAAATGGAAATGTCACTTAGAAATGATTAGGATGGCTCGGGAATGTAGCAATTGCAGCAACCCACTCCTATCTCTCCTCTTCTTCCTCTTCTCTCTTCTTTCTTAAAGGTTTTTCAAATGTAGAAAAATAGGGGCTTCAAAAATTAGGGTTCTTTTCATTAACCCTATTATAGGTTTTTCTAATTTGGGCAACCCTAGGGCTTTTTTGGGTTCGAAAGTGCCAAAAAGCCCCTCACAAACTCAAGTCGGGAAGTCTATCTGTATTTTTATTACACAAGCTATGATGCCATGATTATGGCCTAGAGTTTTTCCTTCTGTTATGATCGTGGCTTATTGACTACAATTATGGGCCTTTATTTTGGTTCGGGTCTCCTCTGAAACTCCTCTGCTCTTCGATTCCTTGCCCTGAAATACTAGCAAACTGATCAAGGTGCCTCAAATATATAAAATTGAAGCTCAAAAGCGTTATCTAACCCACAAAATGCTTAAAACACAAATATCTACTAGCTAAAACAATTCTAAGCTAAGCATGCACTAAATAATCAAAATAACAACTAAATACAAACTAAACTACCCATAAAAAATCGATGCAATCTACAACTATCACTATGTTATATAAAATCATAATGGAGTCATAATCTATCAAAGGTCCTAGGAGAGGATAGGAGTAAAGGATGAAATCTTGGTCCAAAAATGGTGTCAACTAAATAAGCTAAAATGTAGACGATTGGATCAAATTGTTAATTTCATTTTTTTCCACAATGAAGGAATAATTTTATATGACAATATATGGGGACTTAGGGAAGATCAATTGTCCAAGTTCTTTTGTATCCTTATGTTTATTTTATTATTTATAAATTTTACCATTATTAAAGATAACCATGTACTTATAAATGCGATTTTCTAATAGGTAATTGAATATGTCAATAATAAATCTAAAAGGAAAGCTAAAAATAAGGTAGATAAGCATAATTTTCATATCAAGAGGTCAAAGATAAAACTTACAAAGCAATCACCATTATAGGAATTGAGAGAAAAATAGTTCAAATAGTAGAATAGCTCAAGCTTGATAAATTCATTTTTTTAAAAAACATGACTGACTTAAATTGGAAAAGGAGGTACTAAGTGTCAATAACCTTACACATGCATCTTGAGATGGAGGATTTAGACATATCAAAGAAAGAACCCAAGGGCAATCAAATCTGCTCAATAATCATGTGCTTTCTTCTAACATTAATTGCTTCTCTTTTCATTTTAAATATTTTTCCTATTTTTAAGCCCACTACATAGGTGTCTATTGATGTGGACCACTTGTATATTTGAAAAAATTCATTGAATTTGGCTTAGATGAAAATTTAAATTCTTTTCTTAAATGAATGGTTTTCTATTTAAATGACAATATTAAATGTTCAAGAAAATGATTGATTGATGAATGCTTATATTTTTCCTTAACTAATTTTGAATTCTCTTTGAATTTTTGTTTATATATTCCTATAATTTAATGGTTGCTTGACTGAATGCTAATTATATGTGCATACATATAGAAGATATAAAAATTCAAAATATCTCTTGAATTTCCAATTGGCCTAATATTCCTTAGTATATTCTTGTCTTCTTATGACATATGATTATGGTATTGAGGAAATGTTGACATGTCAAAGCCAATTTAATCAATTTAGAAAATGATTTGATATTATCAATGTTCAGGCTATGATAATGGTGACAAAACTAAAAAAGAAATCTTTAAGATTCCTTGATAATATCATTCTCAAGATAAATATATAAGGTTTTAGCCTAAAATTTCAAAATGACATTACTTAACCATTGTGGAGCAGAAATGTCAATTTAACATGGATAAATATTTACATTGAGAAAAGATGATAATATCCAATTTCCTCCAAAAGGTAATGGCCTTTTAGGAGATTATTATGAATTTACTGATAAATATTAATTAGGCTATATTTTTAGTATGATATTGAGAGTATTTTTCTTATGTGTGGATTGTTTGAATATGATTTAGTACTCAATGTGAGTTTTATTTTATTTATAGGTCATGTTTTGTCTACTAATGAAGAATGAAGGAAAGTGGTTAGTTGAGAAGTTTTGGTATGATTTTAGAGAAAGGATTTATAAAATTGTTCCAAAACCTAGATCCATGTTTAATATGCGTTAAGCCTATATTGGTGATGGTGTTTTAAAATTTCCAGGATTTTTATATATAAAATTTTAGGGGGTAGTAATTACACATGAGGATGTCATTAAAGGGTCAAACTATAGCATCATGAGATAAGAAAGGAGCAACTTTGGAGAGAAAAGAAGATTTTAATTATAATTTATATGATTATCTGGTCAAAATTATGCTAAAAATCACTATGTAAGTGCACCTATTATTCTTATAGTATAACTTAGTAAAGAAAAGAGTTGATCCTACAAGGACTATAAGTACTAGTACTAATTATATTTCTATTATTTAATCTAATAAACTACGATTAATTAACTGAAATAATCTAAAATACCAAACTAACGAAATAAATAAAACTAAGGCAACTAATAAATAACAAGATTTAAATGTAGAATCTCGCTGTAAACTTTCTATGTTTATATTTATCTTGATTCAATTATTAACTCTAGTTGCTTGGATTGGTATAAATTCTAAGGTTACAACTATATTCTTTCTCAAAACATGCAACCTATATCCTTAAGTTGATTAATTCAAATCTCCTCCTAATTGAAATACCCTAAGAATATGTTAACATGATTTATGAACTTCCAAAATAAATTTGACTATAACTTAGAAGATTTAAGTGGTCCTATTTCTAGGATTCCTTAGAAATTTTATTATTCATGCCATAATCTATTCATACATATGATTTCTTAATCCATTATTTCATCTAAAGTTACTTCTTTCTTGTATAAGATTCTTTAGTTTGCCTCCTTATAAGTGCTCTCTGTTCTCCCTTTTCTGTAATTCCTAAAATCACTTTTTATTCTCATGAATCCTTAAAACTTTCAAAGATTGGACCGATATTGGACATATGCTCTTCATAGTTATAAAAAAATCCTAATTAATAAAAAAATCACCGCTAATATGGTTTATAAACAAGGTTCTGTATTGTTTCCATATTGGTTTGGTAACTCTTCAATCGCATATATGTGGGTTCATCTTAGGAATATGTGTTTGAAAGCTACAAAATTAAGACCATATTTAGGTTGTGTTTGTTCATCTGGCAAGTTCTCAAACAAATATAATGAACAAGTAGCTAAATATAAGTTCACATTCAACCCATGAACAAGTAGCTAAATATAAGTTCACATTCAACCCATGTTCATGCAAAAACTTTTCTAACTTAGTTCTAACTTGCCTAAATTCATTCTTTCTTTATTGGATAGTTAAACAAGGCCTATAAACAAAATATAAGCCACATTGAGTACCAAATTATATGAAAATCATCCAAACACAAGCAAATATTAAGAATATAGTCTACTCAACACTTATTAAATTCTCCTATACTTAAGTATTTACTTGTCCTTAACTAAATTAATTTTGTGACTTTTAACTTAGATAGGTAGGAACTATAGGAAAGAATTTAAAAATTCAATTACATTAATCAAGACTCTCTATAATTCTTTCAATTACACAGTTTATAATTTTCAAGGCATTTAGCTACTTGCATCAAATTATAAATCAATTTAATTCAACTCCATGATCCTTGAAACTTTAACTTAATCTAAAAAATTCAACCTAATGCATAAAGTGAACATGCCTAAAGATGCTTAAAGTCTTATTAAATAAAAAGCAAAATATTAAATTTAAATTATCACTTACGATTATTTAGAGGCTGGTTTGTAAAGTCAACTAACCTTTTAATATGAAAGTAAATACGTTTGGTTACTCAATTAAACTAACATTTCAAATGATTATTAGTACTGTTATTTAAATTTAACCTTTTTTACTTAGTTTGAAGCTAATGGAGTTAATTTATTTAATGCTTTCTTATTCACATAAAAAATTTCTTCTTTTTTATGAGATACTAAAAATGCTTAAAAAGAATCCACTTCTAACTTAATTGTATATCCAAACTATACAAAAAAGTATCACAGTGCAAACCGAATATCTATTTTCAAAATTAATAAAGCAAATTAAGATCAACTTATTCATTAACTCTTAAGACTATTTGCCTAACAAATTAAATCATAATAACATCCAAACTTATAATGAATTATCTTGATCAATATTCTTTGAAGGTTAAAAAATTTTCTAGAATTGATCCCTATTAATCTAATTATAATGAGATTAATAAGGATAAATAATTAATTCCCTCTCACACACTTTAGTTATACAATGTGACATATAAAGCCAACAAAAAAAATAAAGATTATAAGAGAAAAGAGGGAAATTTGTTTAACTGGTAATGCTTTGATAATAAAAGACTTTGTACCAACAATCTGAGAAGTATAAATTAACAGTGTGTATCATGATCTAAAAATGAATGAACATCAAAGCACACTAAGATCTATGGATTTAAGCTACTTTTAGCCTAAAACATATGCAGCAAACATCATACCATGTAAAAAAGCATATAAAATGTTAATGTTAAAGATTCTTAAAGCTACTAAATTGAAACAAAAATATCTAAATTATTGAGTTGTCTTCGAAAAAATACTTATTTATGAGTTTTTGGCTAGACTACTTACTTAAGCTCTTCATGTTACCAATTCCTTAAATGAAAGCTTGATTCTTCTCTTCTTCAGTCTCTAATCTCCTTAATGCTAATAAGCTTATTAGCTTCCAAATATGCCATATTTTCTATTAGAATAGGGCTACCTCCTTTTTTTTTTACTTGCATGATACAAGTCTTTGATGGATCTTTTTTTTATTATTTCCTGCATATATGAGAAACTTTAATATCAATCAAATATATAAAAAAATTATCTTCATTATCATTTATGTAGGGATGTCTAATGGATTTGGATTTCTTAAATTCTACTTCCTCATTCCCTACTCTGAAGATTAATTTTCCATCATGGAAATTTGTCATAACCTTAGCAGTAGATAGGCAATGTCATCCTAATATTAAGGGAAACTCTAAATCATCCTTTATATCCAAAACCATAAAATCAATAGTGAATATAAATTTGTCAACCTTAACCAAAATATCTTTTATAATGCCCCTAAGGTACTTAATTGATGTATTTGCTAATTGAATACTCATTTTACTGGTTTAGGTTCACTAGACCATAACTTCTTAAATATGTTATATGGAATCAAATTAATACAGGCTCCTAAGTTTGTAAATTCTCTTTTAATTGAAAAACTACCAATATTACAAAAGAAAGTAAAACTCCCTAGGTCCTTGAGTTTATAGGGTAGCTTATTTTACAAGAAGCTAGAGCACTCCTCACACCTTGAACAATTCCTTAGGCATTGTTTTGTTAGAGAAGAGATCCTTTAAGTACTTGCTTTGGAATCTACTAATAAGCTTCATCAAAAGGTATGTTAATAAGTAATTATTTAAAGAGTTTTAAAAAGTTACAAACTAATTTTACATTCCAACCTCACCTCTAATTCTATCACAATATCAACATTATACATACTAACTAATTTTTGTGTTAGGCTCTAATTTCTTCATTGGTAGTTATCCATGGTAATATTTTAATTAATCTTGTAATTCATTGCAATTTTAAAGTTGGTAGTCTTATATGAAGATCTGTCAATCAAATGCTTAGTTAGATACCTTAATCTATTATAAAATATTTGCATTTATAGTTCCAATTCAAGTCCATGTATAGACACTTCCTTAATAATTCCTTCTATCTCTCTCATATCTCATACAATGCATCACTCTCTAATTGTTGAGATGAGAATATTTCATTTTGCTTTGTTCTAAAATGTAAAATGGAGCAATCTTAATTGAATTACATACTCCAATGCTCTATTATTCTTAAATGTTTCATAGTCTCTAAAAATTGGAAACATGTGCATTTAAATCCTCATTAAGTAAGCCATCAAGTTGCACAAGTTGCTAAATTATTTGAATCGTATTAGGTATAATATCAAAATTTTTAGCCTCCACTCTTACCCTAATAATGTTATGTTCAATCCCCATACGTGATACTCTACCATAATCCCATATAATATAATGTTCTTCCTATCGTATTATTATATTTGGATGTTAGAACCTAAAAAGTTCTAGGTTTCTCTCTTTTAAATTATCAATTAAAGTACTTTAATCTCTGGATATAACTCAAGTAGTATTTTGAGACTACTTATGCTTATAAATCATGGTACTTAAATATAAAATTTTAAAAACAAACATAAGATCAAGCAAGAAAGTTCTAAAATAAATAATGTAAAAGAAAAAGAAATAACAACAACATGATGAACTTAATGATGATGTGTGTGTATCTGATCAAAATTATGCTAAAGATCACTAGGAAAGTTCACCTATCATTCTTCTAGTAGAGTTTAGTGAATATGAAAGTCGATCCCATGTAGACTACAAATACTAGTATAAACCTTCTTTTTATTATATAATCTAATAAAATAGTTAACTTAAATATTCTAAAATACTAAAGGAATAAACATGACTGAAGCAACAAATAGATAAACAAGATAGTGTAGAATCCTGTTAGAACCTTTATATACTTAAATTTACCTTAATTCAATTATTAACCTTATTTTTTTAGACCGGAGAAAATTCTAAAGTTACAACTATATTCTTTCTCAATACATACAACCTTTATCCTTAATTTGATTGAATGAAGTCTCTTTCTAATCAAATCCCCTAGGGATGCATTAACTTGATCTATTAATTCCTAAGATAGATTTAACTATAAACTAGAAGATTTATGTTTTCTTATCCCTAAGATCCTATGTAACTTTTATTATTGATGCCATAATTCATTTATACATATGATTTCTTAATATAAAATTGAATCAAAACACTAGCATAATTCAATTCAATCATAACAAGTAATTACAAAAATTCATAAGTGAAATTTAGATCTCTTGTTAAATTAAGAAATCCCTCAAAATCGATAGTTTAAAGGTTCATACCATATAGTTCTATCCAAATTTAGTTTATACTAAGGCAAAAGAAACCAACGGTAATCAAGAAAGAAAGCAAGATTAAAAAAATCATTCTCATAGATCTTGAAAGATGATGCTTCCTGGTTAAATCTTAATGGAAATCACTTTTTTTCCTCCAAAGTTGTTCATTTGTTATCACAAAAAGCTTTAGTTTGGTTCCTTATGATTACTCGTTGTCTTTCTTTTCTTTAATTCCTAAAAGGCCCTTATATTCTCACATAACCCTAAAAATTAAGAGTCTCATCCAATATGGTTCCAACACAAACCCATGTTAGGCCTACATTCTTTACAACTAGAAAAAAATCAAATTCGTGCTAAAATCATCACCAATATAGGTCATAAACATGATTTCAATTTGTACCTATGTTGTCTTGGTAACTCCTCATTAATGTATATGAGGTTTCATCTTAAGAAAATGAGTTTGAAGCTATGAATATGGCTCCATGTTTAGGTCATATTTGTTCATGTCACAATTTTTTTTAAAAAAATAACCATATGAGCTAGATACAAATTTATTTTTGCACATGTCCTAAGCATGGGTATATGTTTAACTTATATTGTAAACACAGGTCTATATTTAACTCATGTTCATCTAAATTCACATCAAAACTTTTCAATTTGACTCTAATTTGCCTAAATTCATTCTTTCTTTATTGAGCTAAAATAAGGGTTTTAAACAAAATACGAACCACATTAAGTTCTAAACCATTTAAAAATTATCTAAATACAAGTAAAATTCTCCCAAAATTATACTAAAACATAGTCTATATAACACTTAACAAATCTTGTCAAGATTCAAGTTAAGACTTCAAGATTTTAAGATCCATAAGAATGAGTCCTTTTGTTTTATAGTCTTCTCGATTATTATTGGCTTTCTTTACTTTAGAATAAGTTAAATTGGGATAGATCTATATAGGATTAATCTTAGAACTATTTATTTGTATTGATTCTTTGATTTAATAAAAGACTTTTCTTATGAATTATTCATGATTACTTCTTATATCTGAGTTAGAATTTGTCAATATTTTGACTTAATTATATATTTTTTATATAGTGATTGAGAAATCATACGTATGGATAGTTCATGGCATGAATGATAAGAGTTGTATAAAATCTTAGACATAGGACCATGTAAATCTTTTAAGTTAGAATTAAACATGACAAAGGAATTCATAGAACAAGTTAATTTGTTCATATAGGTTTTGATTAGAAAGAATTTTCAATCAATCAACTTAAAGATAAGAGTTATATTTCTTTGAAAAGAATATGATTGTAACTTTGTAATTCCTACTGGTATAAGAAACTGTGTTAATAATTAAATTAAGACAAACTAGGCTTAGAAATGTTATATTGGGGATTCTACATCTGGATCTTCTTTATTAATTGATTGCTTCATTCTTATTTATTACTTTTTTGTTAATTTAGATTAGAAATTTTAATTTTGTTAAATAATTTTTAAGTTAATCATTGATTTTGCTAGATTAGATAATAAAAAGATAGCTACTACTAATACTTATAATCCTTATAAAAATGACACTCATATTCACTAGACTATACTAAAAAAATGATAAATGCATTTGCTTAGTTAATACTTAGCATGGTTTGGATCATATAAGTATTTTATAGTGTTATTTCTAAGAACTAGGATATTAGGAACACTTTATTTTTTGTTAATATAATTAAAATTTATTTTTATTATGGATCTTCCTTTCTTAAGTTTGCATTTGTTTATTGAATTTCAAGATTTAGGTATTTTAATTTATGATCAAGAGCATTCCCAGAGTACTAATTAATCTATATCTAAAAATTAGGACTTTATTGTGATAAGGAAGAGAAACCTAAAAGTTCTGACGGTACATCTACTAAACATAATGACAAGATACAGAAGACAATGTACTATGTGGGACTATATTAGATTGTCTCTTAAAGGGATAAAATTTCGAATTATTAGGCTAAGAGTGGAAGGCAACAATTTTAAGATCAAACCTAGCATGATTTAGATAGTTCAAAAAATTGTGTAGTTTGATGGCTTGACATGAGAGGATCCAAATGCACATTTTGTAAAAATTTTTAAGATCTTTGACAATTTCAAGATTAATAAAGCTTTGAAGGATGTTATTCGATTGAGGTTATATGCTTTTACATTGATAGATAATGCTAAATAATGATTGAAGTCCTTGCCCTCCAGATTTATTACCAGTTATCGTGGCCTAGTAAAAATGTTTCTCGCCAGGTATTTTCCTCTAGCACGATAAAAAAACTAAGGAATGACATCTTTTGCTTTCAACAGTTAGAGAGTCAGACATAGCATGATACTTAGGAAAGATGAGAGGAGTTATTGAAAAAGAGCCCATACTATAGACTTCATTTGAGATTACATATGTAAACATTTATAGTAGTTTAAGTTACCTATCCAACTACTTTATTAATGTACCTTTAGATGTGATTACTATACTTAAAACTCCTACATATTTGCAAGGATAGATTGAGAATATAAGTGTGAATAATTACCAAGTGGCAACTTGATATTAAAGATAAAATTATTTAATGTTCATAATCTTTATTTCATGACAACATTATAAGTAAAATTGGAAATTTTGAACAAAAAGATTGATATAATGAGTTTGGCAGCCCAACTGATATAAATAATAAGTTGTAATATTTGTGATGGTGGTCATCCAATCATAAATCACAACATCTAGTAGTATGAGATACTCAACCAAACATATTGATTTTATAGGCAACTGAACCTTAAAATGATCCCTACATTAATACCTATATTTTGTAATGGAGAATCCATCCTAAATTTTTATGGAATAATCAAGGGCAACAAAGATAAAAGCCACCACCTAAATTTTAGTAAAAATAGTAATAATAAAGGAAACAAGTTTTGATGAGCTTATGATAAAATTAATTATTTGATTTAAGGCATGCTTTGAAAATACTAACGTCTTTTCAAAATCAAGAAGCCTCCATCCATAACTTAGTATATTAGATTAGATAGCTTGTTAAGCTTATCTTTGAAAGAATGAAAAGTACCCTACATAGCAACTGACTAAACATAAGGGAGGAAGTGTAAATGATAACTTAAGAAGTGGAACGAGGATAATAGTTAAAGAAAAAGAGAAAGAAACGAAGTAAAATGTTGTTGCTGTTGTGTAAGAAAATAGGTATAGTGAGAAGTGTTGGGCCCCGAATTTTTTTTAATTGATTTTTGGTCTTGTTAGATAAATTATTTTATTTGGAGTTAATTAGCATGTCAATGTTAGTAGGATTTTATTGCTTGAGTTATTTAAATTAAAGTGTTAAGAGTGTATAACCTAAAGGGCGAAATTGGCAAGTCACTTAAGGTTAAAAGGCTTTAAAGCTTAATGGAAGGGCAAAATGGACATTTTATAACCATTAAGAGCATAAATTAGAAGAAGGAAATTTTTAGCTTATTAAGAAGAGGAGAAGTAATGTGGGTGTGAGAAGGAAAGAAGAAGCGGAGAAAATCAAGCTAGAGTTTTGGAGATCTTGAAGACTTTGAGGCTAAAACAAATAAGTATAAACATTAACCCTTCTTAATTATTGGATGAGCCATGTTTAGTGATAGTTAGAAGTGAAAATGAAGTTGGACGTGTGTAGGAAGTTGTTGATGAATGGTATATGAAAATGTTTTAATCTTTTAGGGTTAATGATCAAAGATAGTTATGATGTATTTGTGAATGATTTTGGGTTGAAATGGAGTTGGAAATGAAGTAGAAGGGATGATTTATATTTAAGATGGGTTATTTGTGAAAGATGGGAAGTGAAATATGGAGAATGAATCGTGTTTTGCGTTGCCTCTGTCAAAGTTCGTCATGGACAACTTGAAGGGTGAAGTTCTCCGTGACCAACACAGGAGTTCGCCGCGTCAAACTTGTAAGATTTCAAGCGAATTTTTCCTTTCTGGAAAAGTTCGTCGTGGTGAACTTTCCAGCATCGAACATGCTTTGGTATTTTGATAATAACTTTTTATGTAGTTATCCAAATGGAGTGATTTTTAATTTAAAGTAAACTAAAGGCATAGGATACAAGTTGTATGAACAAATTAAGTTTAAATTCAATATCTAAGGATATCAAGTTTTGGAAGGAAATTGAGCATAGAATATTGCCTCAGTATAAGAGTAGTCTAAAAATATTTGTGAGTATAACTTTCAGATTACTAAACCAAATTGAATGATTTTGGTGTCATTGGAAACTTAAGACAATGAAGAACATGTTTCTAGAAGGAATTGTAACCAAATTTCTTCATTTACCTGATCATAACGATCATGCAAAATTGACCCAAAAGTTTAGGTTTTGAAAGGATTATAGTCAATTTTAGCATTTTTTTATTGTTGAAGCTTTACGAATTTCCTTTGAATGTTGTTTGAATGAAAACTTGGTTTGTTATAGGAAACCAAGCAAGCCTGATCCAAGAGTAAGAGGAAAGACAACATTGAACTTAGATTGTCAAGAGAAATTAGGTGGGTAACATATTTATAGTTGTTGTGTAGTATGGGCAAATTGTCTTGCTTGCTTGTATGTTGTGTGTTAAATAGCTTGTTCTGAATTATGGCCATTGTTAAAAATGCATTGTGGTTGTGATCATATTATGTCATGGAATTTTGTATAAATAAAAAGAGGAAAAAGAAAATGATGAGCATGAAAAGTACAAATGTGCATGAAATGAGTTAAGCATTGAAATTTGATTGTGTTTGGGAAAGAGAGGAATGTTTCGTTAGTCACATGCACGTCAACATATAGCCTTATCCCGGTTGCCCGCTTGAGGCCACGAGATCCTGAGAAATCAGACTTGTTTTGTTCACGGTATAAACTTCAGTTTATTCGTTTTGTTCCACAGAACTCTCGAGCCATTTGTTGTGCATTTCATAATTAATTGGTTGAGCATGATGCGTAATTGAGTGTTATGTTGTGATGGATAAATTACATGATATGTTCTATATAGAGACAATACGTTAATAAAAGTTGTGGGTTTAAATTGCTGAGTATTGAATTATTACATATATATATAGATATGCTTGAATGTGTGGCTCGTTGCCAATGGCTATAAATGTATAAGCCACTAAGCTTCGCAGCTCATGCCATTACCTTCCACTCCTCAGGTGTAGAATGAGAAGATCGTTGATCCTTACAAGGTATCCAAAACTCCAAGAAAGTTAGATACTTTTATACTAAGTTAGTGTTTTTGGTTAGCTTCATAAACATATCAACATTGAGCATCCTAATGTATTTTGTTTTAAGTTTTCATGTGTATGATGTTATGTATTTTCTCAAACTCTTTGAATTTGTAAGGAAATGAAGAATTGAAATTCCATTTGTGTATGATTATGTTTTTCTGGTGGGTGAGTTGGAGGGGTAGATTTGAATGTAAGTGTTTGCTTAAAATGTTTGTGGGTTTCAGTTTCTAAGGGTTTTGCCATGACGAACCTGTCTGAAGGCATCTTCACCGCTACGAAGAATGACTTACGCCGCCGCGAACTTTTCTTGAAGGGTCTATGGAGATAACTCCATGGGTTCGCCGCAATGAACTCTCTTTTGCTGCCATGCGGAGATTTATTATAAATGTAATACTTTCCACTTTTCTTTCACACCACCCTCTCATGACTGTCCCCAATGGTCTTCTTGGAATTCGTCTCGAGACCTGGGTCAAATATCTTTTGGTATCCGAATCAATTATTAGGCTCCAAAAATGGGGTCCAACAAGAAGGATAAAATGGAGGAGTAAAATAAGAAACTTGTCAAAGATTACTAACAAAAAATTTCATACCCGAGTAGACTTGAGAATGATAAAAAGGAACATCAATTTGGTAAGTTTATAAAGTTTTTTAAAAAATTATATATTAATATTTCTTTTGTTAAAACTGCTTTGCAGATCCTTAAAATATGCCAAGTTCTTAAAGAATCTCCTTTCTAACAAGAAGAAGCTTAACAATTTGTTGATGGCTACTTTAAGTAAGATGTGCTATATCATTATGTAAAATAAACTACCCTAGAAAAATTAAAAAATATGTAATTTTATTAATCCTTTCATTAAAACTCATAATATGAGCCCAAGATTAAACTTGAATATATTTGTCTAACCTCAAGGGTGAGCAGGACACTGAAATCAAGTTAATGAAAAGGTTAAACGAAAAGTGGAACATAATAAGTATAGGGGGGTTACCTAGTGAATAAGTGATATTTTGTTATGTAAAGTGGGGATTGTGTTTGAAAAATGGACTTGGATATTTACATTTAAATATATTAAATGTACAAAAAAGAGGAGAAAAGAAAAGAAAGTCATTTGTCTGATATAATAGTAATAGTTTATATTCTTATTGAGGTGATAAATTGAATGAAGAAATAATGGAGCAATATAAAGGTATAATATGTATTATAGGTTTCTAATTATTATATTTACCCAATATAGTTCAAATGCTACACTAATTTCCTTGGTTTTAGCCTTATGTATGTAAAAAATTCTTCACTTTTGACCCTAGAGCTATCTTAATAGAGAAATAATGGCCTTTTGATTTATACGGGCATATAATTTAAGCAGGGGTGATTTGATATTTTTTAAGCTTATAATAATGCATTTTTATTATAAGAACCTAAGTGAAACCACTTAATCTATAAAAAACTTAAGTGACTACAATAAAAATATGTGAGAAAAAGTTTATTGGATATTTTTCTCTCATATTTAAAGAAAACTATTGTGTTGATATTTGTTTAGATTTTCTTGTAAACTTAAACTATGAAATATTGTGTTTTCTTAAGTAGTAATTATATTTATATCTCATAATGTATATATTTGATATCATAAGGAATGAATTAGAGTATACTTTTTTATTATTGTTTACCTTATAGAGTATGTTTATATAATAATTAGCAAAAGCTAAATGTGGAGGAATTTGATAAGAATACAAAACACATGTTTTTTCCTCTTAATATTTAGTTATTTGCATATATTTATGCATAAATGTACTCATTATGATTATATTTTGATTTAGTATGAAAATGGAGGTGTTAAGAAAAAAATGAAATTATTTGGACAATTATAAATAGTTCGACACTTCTTTACCAATATGGCATAACTTTCTTATATAAACCTTATTGATATGATTGAAGCTGCTATGAAAATATTAGAAAGAGCTGTAGAACTTTCTGGTTTTAAGTTTTAAGAGATTTCGATTGAATCAAGTTCAAACTCGAGATTAAATAGGTATGGGTGTGTTAAAGTTTATTTAGTTGTCTAGAAAGGTTTACAAAAAGACAAAAAGTTCCACGACCTAGGATAAGAATTGAAAAATTAGCTGTGAGCCTTACTTTAAAATCCTAAAGACCATGGCTTTTATGTTAGTATTTGCATTAGGTTTTATTAAGTTTTGGGGAATTAGTTAATATTTGCATTAGATTTTATTAAGTTTTGCGAAAAGAATATACCACTTAGTAAGCTTACTAATAAAACCATTATTAACTTTTTAAGAAGAAGGGGTTGCAAAGTATCCCAGTTCACGATGGTTTGGAGTAAGGTTTTAACTCCAAGAATTTCTTTTATTTTCTGGTTGGCCATTTAAAACAAGTTAAACACCACTGATAGAATGTCCTACTTGCAAGTTAATAAATCTTGTCTAATGTGCTCATTGTATGATGAATCACAAAACCATCTTCAATAAATCTTGTCTAATGTGCTCATTGTATGATGAATCACAAAACCATCTTCTCTTCAAATGTCCATTCAACAAAACCATTTAGGAGTATGTTATTACACATTGACTATCAACTCAAAACACCTATTTGAAACCAGATCAACAAATTCACACTATCGCATTGGCAAATTGTATCTACATTCTTTAGAAAGAACGCAATCTAAGATGCTTTGCCAGAAAATTTTCTTCCAAGGAAGCTATGATATCAGTGACCATCACTGAAGTTTGGGAGCTCATTTTGATGAAGAATTTACACCAGACTTGTAGTTCAAACATATATTTCTCATTGTATATTTAGAGTAACACTTTCTGCCTGTATTTTCATCTTGTTTTTTGTTTTTTTAATGTTTTTCCTTCCAAGGTAAGGTAGTCTGGGGTACTACCTTTTGTTTTTAACTTGTATGGCTCTCTTATTTATTGATTAATTTCATTTCTTTTTTATTAATTTTTTTGTCTAAATAAGTAGCCTTTCTTTCTTTCTCTTTCTATCCCTTTCTTTTTTCTTTTCTCATCCATTGTCATGTGTGGCTATCTTCTACACTTTTTCAAATAAAAATGACATCTCATGATGCATTAAATTGTTAGATTTGATTTTTTTAATATTTGATTTATGAATTAAGTATCGAATGTTCCTTTATGATTAGTCTTCATTATTTTGACGCTTGATTATCAGGATGCATACTAGTTTTTTAATTGATTCAATTAACAGCTAGCTTAGTTATTAAATTCGTAATTTTTTAATTCCTATAATTTATAGAGAAAATAGGTTTAGTTAATTCCTACACCTGAGTTCTTAGATTTTAGGTATAACAAATGATTAAATTGAAACCAACCACTTATGCTTGTGTTATTTTGATTTATTAATATTTCAAGTTCTTTAATTGACTACTTAATTGAATCTTTATCATTGAGTAAGAGTTATTTAATAGTTAGTGTTAATTATATTGATGTTCTCTCCAATTAATTATAATTAAAGAGAGATGGGAACTAATTTCAGTGGTGAATATTTAAGTTACAAATTGATATACTCATATATAGATGATTGATGTAGAATATCCAAGGTGGAACTGACATAGACCAAGGTTTACCTTATATTATTATTTCATATTTAATTTGCTTTGTGCCTTTATTATATTCTTATAATTATTTCACCATTATCAAAAGCCCCTTTATTTTTTCTTATTTACAAAGAATAAAACACAGTTAGATACTCTTTATGAAATTGATCTTTGCTCATATTACTGCAAAAGTTTTTAAGAGTAAGGTTTTATTTTTGCGTGCAAGTGACAACACACCAAATTTTGAATTGATCTAGTGTGTTTAACTAGAAAGTTTTCTTTTATTTTTTGAATAGGTTATATTATTATGTATAGTATAAGGATAAATTATTTGAGTAATAAAGTGACATGTATTCAATAATAAATTAACCTAAAGTATAAACTTTAATTAACATTGACAGTTGGGTTAAAAAAGTAAACATGGAAATATTTTGTGAGCTTTTGTGTTATATGATATTGAGACATCTATGTCAATTTGTGTTTTTCTTTAAGTGTGATGTTCTTCTTTATGGATATGTCACTAGAACTTGTTTTAAACCATTTTGAGATTATATTGATATGTTTAGTTATGAAAATGATAAATTACATCTTTGAATTAACCCATTCAGCTTAAATAGCCAACCTACCAAAATATCTCTAATCAGGACATTTGAGCCTTAAACATCCGTTTTTTCATTAAAACCCATCATATGATCCTGATATTAAATTTTAATATCTTTATGTAAAGGGTCAATAGGACATTTTAATCAAGTTAATAAAAGGGTTTATTAAAGAGAAGAACATAGAAGTGTGTGAGTATGCCTACTAAATAATGTAATTTTTGTTAAATGCAAAATGGTGATTGTATTCGAAAAGTGGACTTTGGATATTTCATTTGAATACGTCACATTTACAAGACAAAGACAGAGAAAAGAAAATTTTTATTTGTGTGATATGATAGTGATAGTCTATGTTCGTGATGAGTTGATGGATTGGATAAAGAGGTTGTAGAGTATTTGAAGGTATAACATGAGTTTTAGGTTTTCAATTATTACATTTACCTAATATATGTTTTGAATGCTCTACTGATTTCTAGTTTTAACGGTCCTTATCTAAAAAATTCCTTAATCCTAACTCCATTTCAATTGAAAAATAAGGACCTCTTGGTTCATACATGCATACAGTCTAGGTAGTTAAGGTTTGGTGTATTAGTAAGTCTATGGTATTGCATTTTCATATGAAAGTCTTAAGTGCAACATTTAACCAGTGAACTACTTGAGAGACTAGAGAAAAATCTATGAAAAAAGTTTATTAGGTCTTCTGCACTCACTTCTATGTGAACATGTTGTATTGATGTTCGTTCGTATTTTCTTGTAAACTTCAACTTCGAAATATTGTGCTTACTTAATTATTAATTGGATTTATATTTTATAATTTGCATACTTTTTTATATCATGAGGAATGTATTGGAAGAGGCATTTCAATTATTGTTTAACTTGGGGAGTATGTTTGTTATAGGATAAGCAAAAGTTAAATGTGAGAAAATTTAATAAGAATGCAAAATGATATGTTTTTTATAAATATCCATGCCTAAGTGTAATCATTATGTTAACATATCAATTTAGGAAGAAAAAGGAGATGAAGTGCAAAATGAAGTAATTTGGATAATTCTAGACAATTTCAATATTTCTTCTTTAATTGGGCATAACTTTCTCATTTGAGTTTCAGTTAAGATGATCAAAGATGTTATGGAAAAGAGAAAGATCTATAAAACTTTTACATTTTTATCTTAATAAATAGTGACTAAATCAAGTTTAAATTAGACCTAAATGGATAAGGCATATTAGAACCTGTATAATTGTCTAGAATGGTTAAAAATGAAAAACAAGATCCACAACCTAGGACACTATGTGTTTATGTTGAAACCGGAACTAACATAACTTTAAAATGCCTAAAAACTCCAGTTTTTTGAGTTAGTTTTTGCATTAGGTTTTGTTAAGTTTTAGAAGAGGAAACCACCTCTCTTCCTCTCTCTTTCTATTCCTTTCTTCTTCTTTCGTTTCTCATCCATAGTCACATGTAGCTAATCTTCTACACTTAGTTAAATGAAATCGAAAATTTGAGATGTATTAAACTATAAGAATTGATTTGTTTTATGGTTTAGTTTATAAGTTAAATATTAATTAATCTTGTATGTTTATCTTTATGAATGCGTTACTTAATTGGTAGGATGCATACTAGTTTATTATTTGATTCAATCTATAGCTAGATTATATATAAAAATGTAATTATTTAATTCCTTTAATATATGAAGTGCTTAAAGTTTTAAGGATTATTGTGGTTTATGATTCTTAAATATTAGTAGGGATAAATGACTAAATTGAACGCACTCTCTTAAGACTGTGTTACTCTCTAGTTCTTATTTAATGGAATCCTAGACATGTGTTTATTCAATAGTTATGATTAAATGGATTATATTTTCTTTATAATTAATTATGATTAAGGAGAGATAGGAACTAATTTTAATGGTGAATAATGAAAGTATAAATTGATTTATTATAATAATGATTGGTATACAATCTTAATGTTGATATGGACTAAATGAAGTTTTGTTTCTTATTTCTTCTTCATTATTAGTTTTTAATTATTCTTTTATTATATTTATACAATTATTTTACTTTAGTAAAAATCCCTTATCTTTTCTTATTTACAAAGCACAAAACAAGGCTAGTTACTCTCTATGGATTTAAACATTGGTCCCATAACTATATAAATTTTCAAGAGCAAGGATTTTTTTTTTTTGGAGTAGAAGCCAACATACGACACCCATAATTCAATTAGTAATGAACCTCTATTTATGTTTTATTTTTGTTAAACAGGGTTGGTTAACCTATTAAGTTTGAGATTACAAGGTTTTAGTTTTGGACATTCTAACTTCTAATAATTTAGGTTTCCTTGTGCTTAATAAATATTTAGGCCTAATTTTATTTTCTAAAACAATTTAGAGCCTAAAAGTTTTTGACCTAATAGGGCTAATTACATTAAATTCAATCATTTTAATTTTAGATAACCAAGTTTATAAAAAAAATCCTTTTAAAAATGTAGTCTTTCATTTAAGGATTCTTCTACCACTTCAAATAAAATTCTTTACATTATTTTCTTTCACTACATTAAGAATTTTAATTTATTTCCTTCATCATCATTTTTATTCAAATCACAATTTTCTCATAAATCAAACTCACCCTTTTTGAACTAAAATTCAAGTTTGTTTGCTTCAAATACATATGAGAAAATACAATAATATTTAGGTATTTTATTTTAATCCATATGTCAAATTACAAACTTCTCTCAGTCACATGCTTTAAATTTTATTTTAAGTCTAGACAACTCTAGGTATTTTATTTTAGGGTGAAAATTATAAGCTCTTAGACATTTATCCACATGCTTTAAATTTTATTTTAATATTTAAAAATTTATTTAGGCATTATATTCGAAGATCTAGGTTAAACCATAATCTCCTATGTACTCAACTATATATTTATTTTCTTTTCTAGCTTACTTTTATTCACTTTACACCTAAACTTCCTTTCAGAATTTCCAAAATTTTCAAGATCTTCTTTAGATCTAAGTAAATATTTAGGATAGTAAAATAGGTTCCCTATTAACACTAATGACTAATAAGAAAAATAACTTGATTCTTGTTGGAAAAGTTACTAGTTGGCGAGTGTGTGTTTACTATACAAAATTAAGTGAGGTCACCGAAAAAGACATTCTCATTATCCTATATTTTTTTGAAAGGGAAAATGGAATTTATATATAAATAGAAAGAATACAAGATAGACAAAATGTTAAGGGTTGTACCCTTTACTCTCTTTGCCTAACGATGTAAGCAAAAGACCGCATGGAGATCGAAAGAGAAAATCAAACACATATGAGTTTAGATGTTAAAGGATGATAGTATATCAGCTGTTCTGTGTTGGTATAGATTCTTTACAATCAGAAGCTTGAGAATGTGTCAAATGATGATCGACTTAATGGCTTATTTAGTTGAACTTTGGTCAGCAAACTGCCTGTGGTTAGGTTCCCTCCATAAGGTGTACAAACAAGTCCCTAAAGTAAGTATGAATATATGTTGAGTAAGTTGGGAATGAGCTAATCCAGCTAACAGACATTGCATAATTTCTAGTATCATGCTACCTAGATCAATCCTTTATTAATCAAATGATTTAGTGATTCTGGTTATTTCTTGTACTGTTACTTGGACAGACAATTCTAATTATCTAGAAATTCATTTGACATTCAAGGATTAAGATAAAACTACTTTATATGCTTATATTATACTTTTTTTCATAAGAAGAATGCCTCTTGATTTATAAAATGCACCAACTATTTTCTAAAAATACATGATGTCCTTATTTTCTAACATTGTTGAGGACTTTGTTGGGATTTTGAAATGTGATGTTTTTGTTCCTATTTCGATCAATGCTTGTATTATATGGAATTAGTTTCATAACATTGCAAAGACACTGACCTACTTCTTTACTGGATAAAGTTTTCAATTTATAATAGAGGAATGCATTGTTTTAGGTTATAAAGTGTCTCACAAAAGTATTAAAGTTTATTTGCGAAGGTGGAATTAGTTGAAAACTTGCCACCCCTATCTGAGTAAATGCTTATTTTATTAAAGACTATTATTAAACCATTAATTTAATTATTTATAAAGGATTTGCATTTAATTTTCTTGAAATTTCTTATTTGCTTTTAATTTATTGAAAGAAAAATTTGTTAATGCCCAAATAGTTATTATAACTAATAAAAATTTATCATTTGAAATCATGTATGGTACAAATGATATAGTTATAAAATTTCATCAATAAGATTTTTCAATCAATTTATTATATTATGCTAGTCAAACTCTCAATAATGCATAACATAATTATACTACTAGTTAAGAAGAGAAGTAACATTCATTTATGCATTTGATAAGTTCCCTTCTTAATTTTTTCTAAAGTTATTATTTATACTAACCAATATGCTTTTAATTATTTGCTCCTAAACATAATGTGAAGCTCAAATTAATTCATTGAATTTTATTACTCCAAGAACTTGACATCAAAATTAGGGAAAATGAAAGGATGAAAAATATAGTGACATGCCATTTTTTATTCCTTGAATAATGCGAGGAGGCATTAGCTATAGTGGGAGAACTAAAGAAGACTTCTCTGACTAGTTTTTGTACACTATTTCTACTATAGTATATGAAATATGTTAACTATTTGATAGGTAATATAATTTCCCCTTATTTTCATACCAATAAAAGATTTTTTTCAAAAGAAAAACATTATTTGTACGAAGATTCTCATTTGTTCAAGATATATCTAATGAAATGATTTAAAGATGTATAGGGAAGAAATTGATTTTATACTTGACCAATGTTATAGCAAGGAAGTTAGGGCTCATTTTGGATCCATAGAAACAATTTACAATTTACAAAGTTTGACAAAATGATTTCTATTCACCAATTTTATTTAAAGATGCACTTGCTTTTGTTAATTCCTAAAATAGTTCTCAAATAAGCGGTACCATTTCTAGACAACAAGATATGCCCTGGAATAATATTCATATGTGTGAGATGAAGAATAGATGCATTTACAAAACGTTTGGTATCTTGGAGTGGATGAATTATCAAATCTTGATATCGTTTCAAAACATATGTACTAAAACAATCAAGCTCAAATTTTGACGCTTTGATATAACACTAAAGGTATGGAACTTTTTAAAGAATTGTTATGTAAAAGACCTTATTAAATGCACTAATAACTTACATGGACACTCCACAGTTATATATCTAAATTACAAGAATTTTAGGATCAAATAGCATTTAGAGATCTTGTCCATCCTAGTATTGATGTAACCATAATTTATATGAATCTTTATGATCATCAACATATCTGAAACTTGTTGAGGACTCTCAAAAATGAGTTTGACTCCATCCATATTTCTCTTCTCCATCGAGGTTCTTTTTTAAACCTTGACACTGTATGTAGCGCCCCCTTACCGCAGGGTACACACCGGGACGCTCGCCGGTCATTCCGGTATATATCCTACGATAAGGGCAAGCTACAAACGATCACTATTTCACTTCACATGGCATCATATTAAAACATCAATATAAAAATCACTACCCTTTGAAACCATAATTTGTTTCCTCATTTCATTTCATAGAAACCATAAATTTACGTATCGGTCATTGTTTACTGTTTGTACATCACTCCGAAAGAAACCAAATACAACATGCCTAACTAGGTCATCCCCCAA